>LBNU01000317.1:20459-38968 GCA_014162995.1 Artemisia annua
GGGTATTTAAGGTTTCCATGGTGGAATCCTTTTATATCAAGCCCCCTCAACTCTATTTGTTTATGAAATGACACATAAACTTCTATCAAACTACTAAACAACTTCTAAAAAGTAAACTTAAGTCCTTGTAAACTTGAGGAATATGTTTACGAGTCTTCATAAAGTCTTCAATGATATAAAAGTGACCACTTGCTCGAGTTTGGGAAGCTTATACATGATAATCATCTTTAATCTTCGATTAAGTATCTCTTTCATATTCACGAGCCTTAAAGTAATGAAAACATCGTCACGGGCTTTACTTGAGTAAATTTCATCTTTGACTCGGCTCTTTGACTCTTTTCCAAATCTCGTGCTCTTTTAGGGCTTTTTGGTTGGTTTTCATGCCATTTATGCAATATCCTTTCCTGCACAGTCACAAACACAAAAACACTATATCTTTGGCGTTTCGCGTTAGTTTTTGGTCTTTTCTACACTTATACTAAGGTCAAAAATATGTGTAAAATAACACACATCATTAGTTCTTGATTTGTGGAGGTGTTTAGCGATTAACTCAGCTTGAGATTTTCTTTGATTTGTTAACTAATTGTGTTTTGTGAATCGTTGTAACTTAAGCCGTTTCGATTAATCTGAGTGTGATTTGACGTTGTGAGTTAATTCTTACCGCTTGACTTATTACAATCAGATATATTGTTACTTGACTTGTCGCGACTTGACACTTTGCACAAATTGTGACTTATCTAAGTTCTCATTCTATGTCCTTTTCGCATACTACGTCTTTCGGTTTTCTCTGTTGACTTTAGTAAAATCCCGGGAAAGAATCGATTTCTCGGTTTAAGTCTAAGAGTTGTAAAATCCCGTTAACGACTACATCATGACTACTACGGCTTCAACTGATGACATTCAAGCTGCTGGGTCTGATACCCGACCTCCTATGCTCGATAGGACTGATTATGAGTCATGGTCACAAAGAATTCGTCTTTACTGTCAGGGCAAGGAAAATGGTGAGAACATTCAGAAATCAATTGATGAAGGACCGTTTCAAATGGGCACCACTAGAGATGTAATCTACACCGGTGAAGATGGCACTGTGACCTTGGGAATTGACAGACCACGTACTTACAATGATCTCAACGAAGCCGAAAGGAAACATTATGATGCTGATATTCAAGCTTCTAACATTGTGATACAAGGTTTACCCAAGGATGTCTACAAGCTTATTAACTTCAACACATAAGCCAAAGCTGTATGGGATAATGTTAAAATGCTTCTAGCTGGTTTTGAACTCACCAAAGAAGATCGTAAGTCTCAGCTGTATGATGAGTTTGAGCATTTCAAAATCAACCCTGGAGAAAATATCACAGACTACTATGTCAGATTCCATAAGCTTGTTAATGACATGAAAATGATCAGAATGACAATGCCTAACATCCAACTCAACTCAAAGTTTGTTAACAACATGTCACCAGAATGGGATCGGTTTGTCACTGCTGTGAAGCTCAACAAAGGACTCAGAAACACCAACTATGTACAGCTCTATGCTTACTTGCAACAACATGAGAAGCATGCAATGTATGACCGTCAGCTGAGAGAAAAGTTCGGTGCCACAACCATGAATAATCCTCTTGCTCTCATCTCCAGTGTTCAGGCACTTAATCAATCACCACTTGATTTAATCAGTCATCCTTCTACACAATCAACACAGAATCAATCCTCCCTTGGCCAATCATCTATACAAAAAACAACTGTCAAGAATACTCAACCAGACTCAGGGAACTCTCTCATTGACAAGAGGATTGATAATCTCTCCAACCAAGTCTCACTATTGGTTCAACATATCAGATCTACACTTCCTTAAACCAACAACCAACTCAGGACGTCATCTAACCCACGTAATCAGGCTGTTGTGGAAGATGGACGTGTTGTGGTTCAAGGAAGGCAAAATGTTAACCAAAGAAACGGAGTCAGGGGGTATGCTCAGAATAGAGTTGGGAATGCAAATCAGGGACAGGGAAGACAACCCAAATGTTACAACTGTGGTGGGTTAGGTCATCTTGCAAGGAACTGCAATCAACCCAAACGTCCTTAGAACTCTGACTACTTCAAGGACAAAATGTTGTTGATGCAAGCACAAGAGAATGGGGTAGCATTGGACGAGGAGCAGCTGTTATTCCTTGTGGGAGATAAAAGGAACACATTTGATGCCGATGTGGATGATCAACCAGTTCAGGATCTTGCTCTTAATGACCCAAATATCTTCCAGGCAGAAGATTGTGATACTTTCGACTCTGATGTTGATGATGAACCCACTGCACAAACCATCTTCATGGCCAATCTGTCTTCAGCAGTCTCATCACCACAGCAAGCTGGTCCCTCCAACTCATCCATCATATTTGATGTACTAAAGCTACATGATACATGCATAAGGACTGATTAACCGAAGATTCTCACCGAAATACATCATACTAGTGTTGTCATGCCGGATGATGTTAAATTGGAAAACAACATTGTTTCCCCAATTTCACAACATGTGGATCACAACAAAGAATCTGATGTATCTAGCAGAGCATCTTCAGTTGTATGTGATAATAATGTGATGCATGAACAAAGGATTCATTCCGAAGTGCAACAAACAAACATTGTGGAATCAAATACTGTTGATATGGGAAATACAAACGGTATTCTATATGAACAATATGTAAAACACAACGTCGAATCTGTTGTACATAATGATGAATCCTCTGTTGATCAGAAGTTGTGTGAATTGGATGAATACACTACTGTTATGCCTGATGATACCTTGACCACTAGACTTAAGATTCTTAAAGATCAGGTGACTATTTATCAACAACGTGCAAAATTTGAGCTAACCGAACGTGAAAAGAAAATGGATTGGCAAATGTGTACATATATAACTGAAGGAAACTTAAAGGAATAAGCTTTAAGAAAGGAAATCAAATCCTTACAAAATCAAATTGATCAAACTTTTAGACAAAAACAGGAGATTCAGGAAAGTGTAACTGCACTAAAGCTTGATTTTCACAGTAAGGAATGTAAACTCTTAAATGACTTTTCCAATCTTAAGGCATTAAAGAACAAGCTTGAAAACATGTTGTACACACAAGGCCAAACCATTCACACTGTTCAAATGATACAAAAGCACATTAAGTTGAAAGATAAACATAGCAATAAGGATTTAGGAGTGCCTAAAACTAATTTTTCTAATAGCATCAGGGTCACTCAACCTGCCTTATATGATTCTAATGTGATGCTTACACCTAAGCATGCCCCTCCTGATGTGCCTAATACTGAGAAGATTGATGAGATAGAATCAATAAGTAGAGAAAATTAGAGAACAAAATGAAGGATCCCAAGTGCATTAAAAAACGTGTCAACATCAAACCTCACAATTATTATGAACAAAATCGATTGACTATTTTTGCACCCCAAACTAAGTTAACACCTGAGCAGATATTCTGGCCCTTAGACGTTGAGAAAACGAAAGCTGAGGAACCTAGGGCCAAGACTCCTCAAAAGTTTGCAACCACAACGGTGTATCCTCCCAATACACCGTTGCACTTAGTTCAGTTAGCCCTTCCCACATAATGTAAAACTCTTATTAGCATCTACATTCTTTATCAAATGTTTACTGATTTTGAAAAAACATGTAAAAAGAGAATTACACCAACGGGAATTACTGAGGGTGAAAGGGGATTTGAACTGACAAAGAATGTTATTTAACTGAGTCATCCCATTCTTTAAACTTGTCAAAGAACACTTTGAGGGCATGCAAAAATCCCTTGAAACTGAATTAACTGAGATGAAAAAGGTGTTTAAAAATCTGGAAAATGAGGGAAAACAATTACAATAGATCTTCAATGTAGTGAAATTGCGAGGAAAAATGCTTTTATCATGAATGACAATCTGATTGCCCAATGTATTGCACAAGATGTATTTTATACTACTGCTGGCTCGTCATTAACTGCTTGTCAATTTCATGAAATGTCTATTGCATTAAATGTTTTCCAGAATCGTGTTGTTGAGCTTGAGGGGGAGAATTTAAAATTGCAAGAAAAAATTCAAAACGTTGATCATGAGAAAATGGTCAGGCATTTTTCGAAACTAGAAGTTGATAATCTTAATTTGCAATTAAAATATCAACATTTAGAAGAAAGGATTAAAATCACAAATGCCAAGACATCATCGGATGCTCCTGAATTTGATGCATATTTTGAATTAGCCAAACGGGATGAAAAAATTCAAGCTCACACTAACACGATTCGAAAATTGAGGTCTCAAACTGCACAATTGAAGTCCAATAAGAGTGATGTGATTGAATCCCAAAATCAGCCGTCTGCAGATTCTTAGAATTTTCAATTTCAAAACATTGTCAACCATCTGAAACATGAAAATGATTGTTTTCAAGCTGAAAATTCAAAAATCAAACAACATTACAAAGAGTTATATGATTCAATCAAAACCAACGAAAAGATAACTTCTTCGTTAAAGGAAATTGAGAATCTAAAGACTCAGGTGAAAGGGAAAATGCCTGCTGCTGCATGTGATAATGTTCTCTCTATGGTCTGTAAATGTAAAAAATATGCATGTAATGCCGTGAATATTCCGCTTCCTCTTAGGAATAATGAGTTAGTCCATAGTGATTACCTTAGACATCTTAAGGATTGCTTTGACATGCTTCGTGAGACCGTTGAAGAGAATAAAATAGTGAGACCCACTGATAACACCATCATAGATGCATGTTTTCTCACTAATAGATCACAAGAACTCCTAGAATATGCCATTGGTACATGTCCTAAGACTTTTAGCATGCGAAACAAGATTAAAGCATCCTCCTCTAAGATTAAAAGCAAGCATGTCACGTTTAATGTGCCTCTGACAACAGCTGAACATAACACTCCACTTACCAGAAAACAAACAGTAGTGCAACAATCTAATGTTCCCGTCATGAATTCTAAAGGAGTAAACATTGACACTAAAGCTAGCAGGTCAAAGCCTAGTTGCAATACAAGGAACGATAGGACTTCGCCGGCTAAAAGTGATCAAGGGAAGAACGTAGAAGGCCACATTAGGAACAATAAAACTGTCTTGTATGAAACAAATCGTATTGATTCTAGTATTAGCGATAAGAGTACTGTAATTAATTTGAATTCTGATGCACTTTGTAAGACATGTAATGACTATTTAATTTCTGGTAATCATGATGCATGTGTTCTGAAATATTTAAAGTCTTTCGATGTATCTCCTATTAAACGTGTTTTGAAAGCCACAAGAAAGCAATTTACCACTGTAGGGTTTCAATAGAGACCCACTGGACGTAAGTTCACTTTAGGAAGTCAGTGCCCTGTAACTAAAATGATCAATCGTAAGTCTGTAAATGTTAGGGTATGGAAGGCAACTGGTAGGACTTTTCCTCTTGTGACACAATGCATTAACAATAGATCCAGTGCACCCACTAGGAAAGATATGCCTAATGATACCGCTGAACCTTCCACATATGTCTCCATTAAATATGCTTGTGCTAACCAATTGGACCCCAAATGTACTTGGGGATCCACGTTCTTCAGTTATCCATATCTGTCTGGTTTCAAATGCAGGTCGTACAAATCATCCTTTGGTATTTGGACTCAGGCTGCTCAAAACATATGACNATATGCCTAATGATACCGCTGAACCTTCCACATATGTCTCCATTAAATATGCTTGTGCTAACCAATTGGACCCCAAATGTACTTGGGGATCCACGTTCTTCAGTTATCCATATCTGTCTGGTTTCAAATGCAGGTCGTACAAATCATCCTTTGGTATTTGGACTCAGGCTGCTCAAAACATATGACTGGGGATCGCTCACGGCTCAGAAATTTCGTGAAAAAGTTTATTGGGACTGTTAGATTCGGGAATGATCATTTTGGTGCTATAATGGGTTATGGAGATTATGTGTTTGGTGACAGCGTCATTTCTAGAGTTTATTATGTTGATGGGCTAGGGTACAATCTACTTTCAGTTAGTCAATTTTGTGATTCCGATCTTGAAGTCGCCTTCAGAAAACACACTTGCTTTGTGAGAGAATTGGATGGTGTGGATCTTCTGAAAGGTAGTCGTAGCTCAAACCTCTAAACCATATCTATTGAAGACATGATGCGGTCATCTCCCATTTGCTTGTTACCTAGGGCTTCAAAGAACAAGTCATGGTTATGGCATCGTCGCTTGAATCACTTGAACTTCGGCACCACCAATGAGCTCACTCGTAAGGATCTTGTTCGAGGCATGCCCCGACTGAAATATGAAAAGGATCATCTTTGTGTTGCCTATCAGCTGGGTAAAAGCAAGAAACACACTCACAAACCCAAATCAATCAACACCATTATGGAAGTTCTTCACACCCTTCCTATGGATCTATGTGGACTAATGAGGGTACAAAACATCTTTGGGAAGAGATATGTGTTAGTGGTCGTTGACGATTACTCTCAGTTTTGATGCCCGGGATTGCGACCACGCACTAGGGTTTTACCTCTCAAGGGATCTTGAGAAGCTTGCAATCCCCACCAGGCAGTGTACCTGACCGATGTAGTATAGTGAAGTGGCAAGTACCGGGGGATTGATCATTCTCTCAGGGAATAGTGTTCGTTAGGTTGAAAAGCTACTCTAATTAGGTCTAAGGGTTGAGGGATGATTCTTTTTGTATTTTTATATTTTTTAGAAAGCAAGTAAAAATCTCGGGTTATAGAGGAGTGGGCGGAATTAGTAGCTAGTCAACTAACCCAATTAACTACTTATGCAAATAAAATAAAATAACAAGAAAATTAAAGTGGTTGTGAAACTTATATGGGAGAAATATGTGTTTACTTAGATTTCCTTACTCTCTAGCTATCTTTTATATGTTAGTTGGTTTGTTGTAATTACGTGGATGACGGGTTGTATTCCTTTAAACCATTCGTAGGGCCGTGTACGATCTTCCCTAACTCTATAAGCTCCTACTTCACTCCTATGTCGAGCCGACTAAAAGCTCCTAACATGGGATCATTAGAATTCGCTCATGCATCAAATACAACCAAATAATCGTAGTACACATCCGATTCATGTTTCTTAAGATGTTCAAGCAAGTTACCGTATAGGAGGTTATCCAGTTTTCTTAAGCCTAACATTGACTTCACCCACCCATAATAATCACAAGCAAACCAACAACATATAATCAATAGCTAGGTTTCATTATATCTAAGCAAACACAATAGACACCTAGCCTAGCATGTTAATTGAAAGACAAGCGTAAGATATAATCACACAATACATAGACATATTGAATGATTTGGAAGAGACTTATCTTCAATTAAGCATCCAAGGTTCAAGGGTGGAAAACCCTTGAAATTGTAGTAGAAAAATGAGCTAGGGTTTGTACCCAAAAGTTGCACGCAATGAATGAAAATTAGAAAACTATATATATATTTTACATTGTGACGGCGTCAGCTTTCAGGATCTGACATCGTCATCTCGCCGCCAAAAAACTATTCGGATGGCTCAGATTCACTTTTGGCAGATAAATTATAAACTCTATAGGCCTTACTATGAGCAGAGTACCCAACTATGAACCCTTCATCAGCTTTCCCTTTAAATTTACCCAATTGATCATTGGTGTTTAAAATAGTCACATGACATCCAAAAGGTTTAAAGTAACTAATGTTAGGAACCTTCCCAGACAAAAGTTCATAAGGTGTTTTATTGTGAGGTCTAATGATTAATACCTTGTTCAAAACATAATAAGCAGTGCTAACTGCTTCAGTCCAAAACATGGTAGGTAACTTAGAATCAGCCAACATAGATCTAGCTGCTTCTATAAGGGTTCTATTCTTCCTTTCAGCAACTCCATTTTGTTGTGGAGTTCTGGCATTACTATAGTCCCTTTTAATCCCCTTTGACCCACAGAGTTCTATTTGTTTAGCATTTTTAAACACTGTCCCAATGTCACACCTTATAGCTTTAACCTTTTTATTTAGCTGGTTTTCTATGAGGGCAATAAAGTCCTTAAGAACATAATAGGTTTCATCCTTAGTACCTAAGAAGAAAACCCAACAAAACCTGCTATAGTCATCTATAACCACCAGGCAGTAGTACTTGTGATCAATACTTTTGATGGAAGTAGGACCAAAAAGATCCATATGAAGTAGTTGGAGAGGTTCAGTAATAGTGCTTACAGCAGTAATAGCTTTGTAAGAAGCCATGTGTTGTTTTCCTTTGTTGCATGCAACACAATTGTGCTCATTTGTGAAGAGTTTGGAAGGGAGCCCTTGGACTAATCCATCTTTGCCAGCTTGTTGATGGTTTTGAAGTTCACATGAGCCATCCTCCTATGCCATTTAGTAGATTCATCCAACGATGCTTTTGCCACCAAGCAAGCTAAATCTCCTTCAGGCTGGACATCATTCAAGTTGAAACTGTAGAGATTGTGACTTCTTGGAACTTTAAGTAGAACTTGACTTTCATCAGGCAACTTGAAGTCTTTAGAAAGCACAAGACAATCAGTTTCAGTGAAGAGAACACTGTTCTTTTTGTCACAAATTTTTGAGACAGAGAACAAGTTAAAGTTTTACAGTTCTTTCACATAGTAAACATTTTCAAAATCCAGCTTGGAAGTCCTGATGGTTCCTTTCCCAGTTATCTTGCCATCTCCTCCTCCAAAAGTCATAATGCCACCTTTAATTGGCATAAGATCAGTCAACCTTTCTTTGTTCCTTGTCATGCTTCTAGAACAACCACTATCTACTATACCTAAAACTTTATTCTTATGAGGATTATCCTACAATACAAGAAATACAACAATATTAGTATACATGGGAGACCCAAGCCATGACTGACTTGGGCCTGTGATGTGTTTCGAAAGCTTTAAATTTATAAGACTAGTTTTACCGATTCCTTAATACTCAAAACACACGGGTAAAAGTATAACCCCCGTTTATAGTAAAGGTTTGAGGTAAGACCAGGTCGTCCCAAGAGAGGTAATTGTTCCTATTGTTAGCTAAAGATAACAAAATTAGATTCCAATGATTTTCACTTATCACTACAACCGTTTTTGTTGGATTTAATATTTTTGAATTGTTTTTCCCAAATGATTCAAAAGTATGTTTGTTAAAGGCTAAACACATGAGATAAACGAGCATAAGTATCATAGAAAGTACTTGGACAAAGCATAGAAGTAAAGCATGATTGGTGATCATGTAAACTAGTATATCTACTTGATGTAAAAGAATCATTTCCCCTAACCAAGTTGTTAGACATGAGGCTAGTCCTTAAACATGTTATAGTCGAGGTTATCATATGTTTTACTATCCAATTCTCACAAGCATAGCAATGAATCGTTATAGACAGACGATTCATAATATAACCAACACAATTGCATCTTTCGACCTTTAAACAATTATGATGACCAATCAAGACATATGATAAGAGTCTAAACTGTAACATATCAACTACATATAAGATAGGTTCAATATTCATGATACAAATCCAAATTCAACTCATGGCATAGGTGCCTCTAACAAACATAAAAGTACTACTCCATATTCGTATTAAAGTAAACTAAATAAACAAGTAATGTTGTCATTATACCGAGTTCTCCAAGTGTGCTCACGTTCCAACCGAGTTCTCCAAGTGTTTCTACGTACTTAGCTTAGTGGTTTTGGTGTAAACCACTACTAAACTGCTTCTAATGATCAAGTTATGTTTCTTTGTTGAGGTGTATTTAGAACCACGATTTGAGCATCTATTTATAGTTGAAATGAAACCCTAGCATGTCCCTGACGAGTTATGACAAGCAAGTGATCGGCCTCATCATTGAAGTAGCTCATTAATGTAGAAAATATAACTGCCATGTGAAGTACGCCGCGCATTTGGTATAAAACCGGCGAGCTTCATTTCACGTAACCGGTGCTTATGTAATATATAACCGGCGCACTTCATGTTTGACTCGTAGATATATAGTTGACCAAAGATACCCGTAAGCGGCGCTCTTTTTACTTATGATCGGCGTGCTTTAGTCCAAACTATGTCTTTTCCTTATTTGTTCACAAAGTCATCCTTTTTGTGCGTTTCTCGTTACTTTCCTCCAAACCTTTGTCCTACACATACATTCTCATATTAAGTACCAAAAGTCCTAATAATAAAGTTATTTATCATATAATTCACATAATATCAGGGGTATAAATATTTATAATACGAGACTCATCAGCCTGCCTTGTGGATCAGCGAATATTAAACCATATAGATTGATGAGATCCACATTTGTTCTTAGATCCCTGTCTTACATATGGTCTATTTCTCCAAGAACAACCTGCTGAGGACTTAACAGCAGTATCCCATATTTCTCCAAGAAGCCGAGGTATAGAGAACAAAGTTTGTGAAAGCTCTAGGCGAACTCAAGCTTGCTATAATTGTGGTGAGAAAGGCCACTTCATGAATGAGTGTCCGAAACCCAAAGTCAATAAGGCGTTCGCCGGTGGAGCTTGGAGTGATAGTGAAGATGAAGAACAACCAACCAATGATGCTACGTGTCTTATGGCCCAAGAAAAACTTGAGGTACCTCTAAACTCTTCCTCATCTAATAATTTAGATATAATGAATTTGGAAAAGGAGAATAAGGAGCTAGTTAAGTTTAATGATGATTTTAGGAAAAATTTTGAAAAAGTTGTTAAAGAAAAACGTCTTCTTGAACAAGAACGTGTTAAATTCAATGAAAAAATCTATGAACTAGAAAGGGAAGTAAAGATAATAAAGCATTGCAAAGAGGCGATTGAACCGTGCAAAAGATGTGAAGAACTCACACTTAAGGTTAACTCTTTGAATGACAAAGTATCCAAACTTCAAAAAGAATATTTAAGTTTTTCTAAATATAAAAAGAGTACTAATGACTTAGAAGAAAGAACAAGTCGACAAAAAGTGTCCCAAGATAAGGGAGGTCTTGGATATTTAAAACAAGGAAAAACCACTCCTGAGAGTCTAACAAAACCAATGGTGTTTATTAAATCAAGTCAAAATCAAGTTCCAAAAATTTCCGAGACTGACGCGTTGCCTGACGCATTGACGCGCCAGGCCTCTGAGGGAAATTGGATCTACGTCAAGAAATGTTATTAAACCAATTACTCCTCAAGCCTTTTTTGCAAATACTCGAGGTAACCAAGCTCCCATTGCAAGAAAAGAAAACCTAAAAAAATTTCACAACTCAGGTTCTCGTAATGGCATTGGTTATACACAACCTCGAGTGAATAATAGACCACTTTTGTCTACACCCAATGTGAGACCCTTTACTACATACAACCAAAGACCATCTCTCCAATATAATCAAAGAAGAAACTTCTATAACTATAGTCAAAGGTCATGTCAATACCGATACAACAACTATCAAAGGAGAGACAACTCCTATTCAAATCAAAGTTTCTTTAGACCTCAAACATACCAAAACTATAGACCGAGTTATCAAAATCAAAATTATTTTCAAGATAACTCTTGGTCCGCTTTTTCTATATTTCATATTGAGAAACTATGTGTCTTGCTTCAAGACCCAAGAATGTTTAACTTGGGAACTTTAAATGCTAACCAAAATGGACCCAAGAGACAATGGGTACCAAAAGCATGGGTTGTATATTTGTTGTAGGTTTGCCTTAAAAGTGATCTACAACCGGATGAGTGGATAGTGGATAGCGGTTGCACTTAACACATGACCGGGAATAGGAGACTGTTCACTTCATACAAGGTGTATGACGGCAATTGTAACACCCCCATTTTTACGGTTCGCAACGGATTTAGGGTTGGGGTATTACTTCATGGAATCACAGTTACAGTAATAGAAAAAGACTCGAAAAGAGACGTTTTTAGAAATTTAGTTGTTATTCATTTAATTATCAGAGTTTTTATAGTAAAATATATACTTTTACTATTGATGAGGTCCCAAAGTCTAGGTGATATGTTATGTTTAAATGATAAACGGTTTGAAAGTCCTCCAAGTTCAGTGCCTCCTCCTGCCATAACTCCGTAGTAGTGATATACCTAGGATACATGCTTAAAAAGTCAACACTAGTTGTTGAGTGAGATTCATAGGTTTAAGTGATAGTGAATACAAGTTCCACAGGGTTCAGTTGTTACACCCTTCAAGGAAAATGTAGTGTGTGTGATAATTGTGATGCATGCACAATTATCAAGAGTGGGGTATGTTGCACTAAGCTCATGAAGCACACGTTAACAGCCCAGGTCATGGGGTCTGCAGACCAACCATGAGGGGACGGGAAGGATAACTTTGCCAAAGTTAATCCTTCAGAGAGGGTTCAAATATAGTACTTATTGATACCCTCCAGTGAGAGGTAGTATCAACGGGAGTTGTCAAACTCCAATAGATCTATCAACTATATTCGCGTTCACTTGGGTAAAATATCCCAAATGATTAGATTCATGAATTTTAGTTATGTAATGATGGCAGATAGTTTACTCGTGCAACAACCAAAGAAAAAGACTTGTATTCAGTTTAAAGCAAGTAGCATGTATCCCCCTCACAGGGTTTGTAAAGCATTTACAAAGAGTGAGGCTATGAAAACTCACCTGGGCTTAGGGAAATTTTATTGATGTAAAATCTTACTCACGTATCCTGGTGGTATTGTAGGTGTGGTTGTATGTCAAGCTCTAGTTGTTTTGTTCAATTTTCTTAAGTAATCATTCTAAGGGTTTTTAGTGTTTTAGTTATAACATAACACCGTACCGTTCAGGCCATCACAATCCAGAAGTATAAGACTCCTCAGATAAAGCTCCCTACTATTGTATTATGTTATTTAACATAATACCGTTTGGACCATCATAATTCAGAAGTTAATACTCCTCACATGAAGTTCCTTACTACTGAGTCGTGTATTTATTTAGAGTTTAGTTATAACATAACACCGTTCGGGCCATCATAATTCAGAATTATATGCAATAATCGTTTGAGGAGCCAGGGCACTTTAAATCGTAAACCCAGCAAACTCGTCAAAACGAAATATCCACATGATACTCCTCACATGAAGCTCCCTAGCATTGTGTTATGCTTCTAACTTTAAATACTTTAACTTTATACGCTTATAGTTTAATATATTTATAAAATCTACCCTGGACTTATAATACTTATATTATTTATATTTATAACTATCTAAACTTGACTCAATTAGTCCCTATGCTTCTATATTTTTGGAAAATGGAAGAAATGACCCTTGGACTTATAAGTTTTCAAAATTTACCATTTATACCCTTAACTTTATAACTTTTGCAAAACTTGTCCTTTTAAGTTTATAACTATTTTACTTTTTATCATAAGGTTTTAGAACTTTGCAAAAAGGGTCCTTATACTTATAACTTCTAAGTAAGACAAAAATAGTCCCTAGACTTGATATTTTCAGAAAGTTACCATATATATCCCTATGCATGGAAAACTTTGCAAAACTAGTCCTAATTCCATGCAAACTATATTTCTATGAAACAAAAAGGTTTAATAGCTTATGGTTAACTAATATTAGCTCATCTATGTTACTTAAACTAGCTTATAGCTTTTGAAAAGGGCTTATAGCATTAAAAAGGTAATTCGACTCATATTAGTGTTTTAAAAAGAAAACTAGCAAGTTTTAGTGATCAAGGCATAGGCAAGGGTTCTAAGGTGATCTAAGGAAACCTAATACTATCCTAGAACTATAATAAAGCTAGTAAAAAAATATAGAAGGCTTACTTGACTAGAAGTAGGTTAACGAAAGTTATTAGGGTTTTCTAGGGCAAAACTAAACTCGACAAGCATGCAAGACCTAGGTATTCAACTTCTATGTTTCCTAAAACTCTACTACTGCCCTTAGGTCCAGAAAGTTTAAGGTGAAGAGAAGTGAAAAGGTGTGAATGAAAGAAGAGGGGTACAAGCCCTTTTATGGGGTTGTTTGGTGTAGCGACCAAGAAAGGGGAAGGAGGAGGTGTCGAAGGGGAGGGAGATGACTCACGGTAGCTATATGGGACTAACCTAAGCTACTATAGTGACTAAGAGAGGCTATAGGTGGTTCTAGGGTTTGTGTGGAGGGGATGAAGCCGCGGATGGAACTAGGTGACAAGTAGGTGATGCACCTAATTTTGTGCTTGCTAGGGAGGTGCTAGGGTGTGTGCTAAGAATGACTAAGGTGCTAGGCTAGGTGCTTGAGGTGTTTGAGGTGCTTAGGGTACTTAGTTTTAGGATTAGGGTTAAGTTAGGTTTAGTTTTAACCTGATTTAGCTTTGTGAGAGATTAGGGTTTAGCTTAAGGTTTAGTGCCTAGATTAGGTTCCTATGAGTACTTAGTGACTAATCCTAAGTCCTAAGAGGCTTATACTAAGTGGTGGCAACTTATGGGAAAGATTTAGGAAGGTTTAACCTAGTTTCCGGGAAGTTATAACCTAGTTATAGTTTTATGCCGATGGGACTTGTACCTATGCTCTAAAGGTGTTAGGATCGTAGTTTTATGGTGATTTGTGGTTCGGGAGGTCGGGTTGTATGGAAGAACAAGACCTCCATGGTTAGTGAGAGAAAGTTAGAGAGAGAAGGGAAATACTAGGTGTTTTATTGATAAGGAAAAGTGAAAGGAAAATACACCAAGTCTCACCCCTCCATGGAAGTATGGAGGGGTATATATAGCCTAACACACTCACAACTATGACAATATTACGTAACTAGTCGGGGTGTTTTGGCTAAATAAGATAGATAATGTAATCCCGTAAATGTCGTTCCATTTACGTGTTAGGACCATAAACTCAGGTCCTAACAATCTTCCCCCAATGGGGCGACATAAGGGATTACTTACAACATTTCCTACATGTACAAATACAAATAAAGAAAGGTCTTCATTGGCTCTTCAAGCGCTGAGGATTACTGCAGTTGACGCTCTTTGCCTTCATCTTGTACCTTGGCTTGAGAACTTTATCTTCACTTGTAGGCAAATGATGTAATATGCATGAAATGGATTAACTTCCCCCAATTCATGCTGCATGTCTTTAGCGGCTTCTTCGTACACTTCTTTTTAGCGAAGTTTCTGAATCGGCTTCCCCCCAAACTGACACCCGTCTTCAGCAGATTTGAAACTTTGATGTAGTAAACAAGTCTTCTAACTTTTGACATTTTGAGTACGCAGCGGAATTTGTAGATGACACAATAAACCACACCAAGCAAATATATAGGCTACTTAGCACTTCACAATCCGCGAGAGTCGAAACGATTACACCAATCATCACAAAACTGAACCACTGATCATCTCTGTGGAAGTCTTCCGGTAGTAATGCAGTCGTAAACTCGATCACGTGAGTCTATTAAGCGTCCTTGATGTGCACATTTCTTCCCCCTAAATGCAGATCCTCGTGGAAAATGAGTGTTTTCGCAAAGACGTCAAGCACCCTCAATGTCAAGTCAAAGAAACACTCTCTCTCTTCCCCCACGATGTCTTCTTCGAAATCGGAAGCATACACACTATGTTTACGATGAGAATCGGAGGCAGCGTAACCCCATTTGTCCAATTAACCAAGCAAGTGTGTAGTGCCATAACTAGCCCCATGTGAATCGACTGCTGATAAACATCTCTACTCTTTAATACTTTTCTCAACTAACTCTTTACCGACCCCATTATCGTTCTGACGGCTTTTTGTAGTAACTACTGATGGAGAAAATTCAATATTATGAACTTGAGAATGGAGTAGAATAATCCAAACTTGTGACTTAAACTTGCACTATTATATGACTAAGAGCGGCGTAGAGAGTTCGTCCACCATCGAATCCCTAAGTACACTATACTCTAGCACCATCAAGTATAAGATGTACATCACCTCTTGAGTATCCACAACAGCGTGTGACACTGAGCACTACAATGTAACTCCTTAAAGTGATAGCTATACACGCAGAAACTCCCAAAGATCATGTATAACTAGACAACTCAAGTCTCTGTCATGTGTACGGTCGAAAGCTCAAACAAGGATCTCGAAGAATCTTCATCCAACCAACCCCGATATCTTGAGATACTAAGTACACGCACCCGTGAAATTCCACTTCAATCTCAAATAAATAATAAAACATTATCGCCGTAGTCACATCTAACGGTTAAAAGCTCAAATCTAGCCTTTTGACGTTTTAAGTGAACTCGATAATGGTTTCCCGATCTTGTAAAAAAAAATGTATCCGTATCCCCGTGAAAATATGTAGTGACCAAAATACCACTCTTCTTGCCAACAATTATACCAAAAAAAATTAACACTTTGTATTTAAAAATACAATGAATATTAAAATTTTAGCCCATGTATTTGGTATAACATACAGCCCGTCCAATATGATGAACTAATACCACCTCATTTAAAATGATTCAGCCCATTCCACTTGAAGTAAAACCCGGGCCTAAAACTAATACACGATCCAACACAAAAAATTAGTTATAACTTTTTGGTATTTAATACTCACTTTATCACACAACCCTAACCCTAATCTCACATTTGTTAAACACTCCGCCCCCCACATCATTTTTCCCTCAATTTGCAGTCAATCAAACTTAATCTATCTGTCTCTTGCAAATCCGAGTCTCAAACACAATCATTACGATAGATCCATTTAGAGTCGTTTCATCCAAATCCAAATAGCAATAAAATACGACCCCTTTCTTTTGTTTCTGCTCCAATTCGAACACAAAATAAACACCCCTTTTTGGTTTACAGTTAAATCGGCTTCAAGATCTAAAGTGGCTTCAAGATCTTATTGGAAAAGGTCTAAGGTAGGTTTGGTTGTTTATTCGTTTTTCATTTCGAATGAAACAAAGAAGGATGATAACATTTATTGTTATTGACTTATCTTTAAACTTTCGGAGATTAAATGAAGCCAAGCTTCTCAAAAAGATCTATGATGATTTTCTTTCTTTCGTGCTTTGAATTATTGAAGGTTCTTTGGGCTTTAGTTCCACACGAAATGAAAGAAAACTGAGACTTTCAGATTCTTTAAGTTCGAGTTTTGTTTGATTGTGAGGAAAAGTTGTAGTAGGCAGTTTTGATGATGGGGATTAGGATAGATTTGTGGTTGTTGACTGAGATTGATATGAGTTGTGTCTTAACTTGTTTTCAGCTTCTCCTTTCAATTTTATGTTTGACATTGTTGACCGATGATGTATAATCAAGACTGAGGTCATATTAGAGTTTTTATATGGTTGTGGTCACACTGTCATGGTCAAGCTTCTTCTCTTCATCTTTATTCTGATAAAATTTTCGATAATTTTCATTCCATAAGTTTTCGATAATTATACACTTATCGAGAATTTTTAACATATCGAGATCCTGATTTATCGAGAACGTGATTGTCGAGAACATGATTACGATAACACGATTTCGATAACACTTATGTTTTCGATAACAAGTACATATCGAAATTTCTTATACAAGAAATTCGATTTTTTCCGGCGATTTTCCGACCATTTTTTTTGTAC
This sequence comes from Artemisia annua, assembly GCA_014162995.1. Taxonomy (NCBI): domain Eukaryota; kingdom Viridiplantae; phylum Streptophyta; class Magnoliopsida; order Asterales; family Asteraceae; genus Artemisia; species Artemisia annua. The sequence continues at coordinate 37,939 of LBNU01000317.1, forward strand.
TTCCGCCCATGTTTACCAGTTTCCGATGAATATTCCGATAAAAACCCAGATTCCGATGAGTATTCAGACCAGCTTTTAACCACAGTTTTGACCACTATTTCAGACCATGTATTGGACCACAAATATTCACGGGGTTTGGTACAAAAAATAGTCACAAAAAGATTACATGTATCTGTAAACTTAGGACAGTAGATGACACGAAACATATATGTGATACTGAAAGTGAAAGATTGGGACTTTTTGACCAGTGGATGCACAATAAACTGTTACCACTATAGAAAATTTGTACGGATAAAAAATTATAGGTAAAACAGCTTCATACCAGATCTGAACCAGAAAAAAGCTACGTTTTTGACAAGATTAAAAACACAAATCAACAAAATATGAAACCTGGCTCTGATGCCACTGTTAGGATCGTAGTTTTATGGTGATTTGTGGTTCGGGAGGTCGGGTTGTATGGAAGAACAAGACCTCCATGGTTAGTGAGAGAAAGTTAGAGAGAGAAGGGAAATACTAGGTGTTTTATTGATAAGGAAAAGTGAAAGGAAAATACACCAAGTCTCACCCCTCCATGGAAGTATGGAGGGGTATATATAGCCTAACACACTCACAACTATGACAATATTACGTAACTAGTCCGTGTGTTTTGGCTAAATAAGATAGATAATGTAATCCCGTAAATGTCGTTCCATTTACGTGTTAGGACCATAAACTCAGGTCCTAAAACTTGTTAGGTCACCATATTAGTAAACACAAGCATTCAAATGAAAGAAATGAGATGAGAAATAGACTTGGTTGATTAAGATCAATATGAAAGATGAAAGAAAAAGAGTTTCCTTAAGATATGAAATTAACCAACAAAATAAAAGAGTTACATAGTGTCCTATTTATAGGAGGAGGATAGGGCAACACTCCCTTCCTTCCCTATCTTCTATGTCGTGGGCTTTCAAGGCCCATTGGACACTTATTGGACTCGTCTTATAACCATACGAGTATTAAGCTAAAACATAAATAAAAGTGATAATACTAG
>LBNU01000319.1:3461-47394 GCA_014162995.1 Artemisia annua
TTTTTTTTTTAATTTTTTTTTTTGGATATATTTCCCTTAAAAAAAAAAAAGTGTATATTGTTTTATTGTAGGCATAGTGTTATCTAGAAATAAGGTAATATTATTATGGAATAATGAGGGGGTTCTTGCGAAAGGAAAGCAGGCACCATGATAAGACTGGGAGTGTCGGGAAGAGATGGGAATATTATGAAACATCTGCTTATTGGAATCATTGATCACTGGAAATATGAAATTGGCTTGTGTGAACCTCTCAACAGAATTTTAACTATTTAGTAGTCAAAGTTATGGGTTCATTCTGAGTGAATTTGCTAGTATATACTAGTAAGAACCTGCTGGTAGTTATAAGACATGGTTTTAGGATGCTTGATAGTTGCTCATATAGTTTTGTTAAATTCTTCTATTATAACGGATGCTAAATTGGTACATCCATGATAATGTGTTAGTCAGACTAGTGGGATCGGAGCCTTCAAATCTAACTTGTTAAAGTGATTCTGTGAATATGCTGTTATGATCTTATTGTTGGTCCCTTTTTTCTATGTATTCCTGGCTATACATCATTTATAAAAATATTGCAGTTTATTTAGCAGCTATGGGGACTGAAGGCCCTAAGGACTCGCTGGATTGGAAATCCATTGGTGACTCGGCAAAAAGTGATCCTGATGCTGGACCTGTAGTGAAAAAGCGGCTTCCGAAAAAAATGCGGCACATTCCAGACTATTATTTTCTTCCTCGTAGATCCATGCTTGCTAACATTGCAATTTATGGGTCGTGCATTGTTGGTGGAATTGGAGCTGGGATGCTGACTGAAATCTGGATTAACAAGAAAGTTCAAGGTACTGACTATCAATCCTGTTGAACTATTTTGCTGATAATTACGCCAGTCAAAAATACTAGCTTTGAAATATGACTATTTGCTATACAAGGGATTATGTGAGTTGATATATTCTGGTGCGTTTTTTAATAAGAAAGCTCCTAAGTTCCTGTTTTGTGTTAATATACTTCCTAAGAAGATATTGCTTATGTGTATCAGGATTAACGAGCTTTTTGATTTTGGTTATAACGAGTCTAAATATTCAATAGAAAAACAACTAAAGGTCTACACTATTTTCTTGATGGTTTTCTTCTCATACTCGCTTTGTTTCGCAAATGAACAGCTGGTTACTTAACCTGCGTTTATCCGATTTTTCAAAAATTAAGTTTGTGGATATTTAATTACAAAATGAGTTAATGTATTACTTCAGAACATTTATCTTAATTTTTTGGTTGGGACACAATCATTTATTTTGCTACAAGGAGCATGCAACCAGCCTAAAGTTATATCAGACTAGCTTTATCACTCATTATTCAAGATTTAAGTTCATGCTTTCCTGATGAGGAAACGGAGTGAAAATGGCTGATTAATCTTTAAGTTCTCTAGTTCTTTTTATGTTATAGTTTTAACATATACCTTTACTCATTGCAGAGGATGGAAATGGTGTTCTTTGGGAATTCGATAAATAAACTTGAGATAGCACTAGGCTGCCTATGCTTTTGCTAACTACTACTTTCCAAGCACTGTTAGAGAGAAGGTGTAGGTGAAGGAATGATAGATAAAACAATACGGATCATTTTGCGGCTGAAAACCTTTTCAGACATTCTTTTAGGATCAGATTGTTAACATTTTATCTTTATTTGGAATTTTGGATGCTGAGTGTATTGGTGCATCAAATAGGAGCAGCTTTATGAATGTTCCTGTCATGAAAGGCCTCATGGATGTACCCGAAATAATGTGCCCGTAAGTTAAGCTATTATGATATATATTACTTTCCAGTTCTACCCTATCTGTCTGAAAAATGTATTCAGTGACATGACATGTAGTTTAACAAAAGTGTTAGACTAATAGTCAAATTTAAGGACCCTTCATATGATACCATTGACAAATTGTGTACCAAATGAGCCTCAATAATTGAAATGGTTGTTAATGGGCATACAGGTAAATATTGATGCACATCTTTCTACTTCCATTGAAAAGAAACTTGTATATTTTTCTGATGAGTAGTGATTGGGAAGCCTAAAATATATGCCTAAATTCATGCGTAAGTCTATGTGTCATCATCCGGATGGTTGCAGCCAGGGGACCCACTTTCTCACAAACCATTAGCATGATGCCACATATGTTTAGGCATGAATTTAGGCACACAAATTAGTCCTCCCAATCATTTCCCTTTTCGGATACAACACAAAATATAAGCTGTTGCATCCTTTATGTCATTTATGATGGACAGGGTTATAGCTGTAGTAAATAAACCAATAAGCTGTCATTGTAACAAAGCATATGCTACTACAACAAACAAGAGAAACCTTATACAGGTTAGTTGATTTCAACTATCCTTTTTGCATGCTCTTCTTACAAGAGAGGCTTCATGTATAACAAACCATGATGCTGTAAATAAATTTTTAATCACCAATAATTCTTATAAGACCAAACACCATTCTTGAAATCATTATGATTCTTCATAACTATCTCCCTGTTAGATATAGCTTCAAAACATTATGACAGTCATCACAAGTTTTAAATTCTTCACCACTTGAATTTCCTTAACAAAAGGTGCACTCACGAGACCCAAACGAAACCGCAATCCTCTCACTATGATAACTAACCGACCCCTTTTTCCCTTGTCATCTATATCATGAAGCAAAGAACCCGTATCTGCCTTATAACATCCATCTTTCAATTTCTTTCCAATATCAACCAAAAACACATTATAGTGTGTACGGAATAAACGAGCATTTTGCTTTTTGGTTATGTCCCGTCTCAAAATGAGTGACTTTGCAAACAATATATACATCTTTTTGAATTATTCATAGAAAACAACCACAGTTTAAACTATTTTCTAGAATTTTTTCTGATAATTAATATGTTTTCCTAATGAACCAAGTGCGACTTAAAATGTGTTTATAAGATTTTTCCAAATATTTAGTTTTGAGGATAACTGATTACAAAATGAATTCATTTATTACAACAGAAAATGTATATATCATTTTGTGCTTTGGGATACAATAATTTATTTTGCTAAAAGGAGCATGCAACCAGCCTTGTGCTATACGAATATCAGACTAGCTTTATCACTCATTATTGAAGGTTTGAATTCTTGCTTTCCTGATGAGATTATGAAATAAGCGAAGATGAATGGCTGATTTGACTGTAAGACTGTAACATCTCTTATGTTAAAGTATTTTGAATAATTGAATATTAACATATCCATTTGCTCATTGCAGAGGATGGAAATGGTGTTCTTTGGGAATTTGACAAATAAATTTGAGTTGCAGTATTTCTCAGTGGCTTCCTATGTTTTTCAAAACTACTACTTTCCGAGTGTTGGCGGGAAGATTCGGAGAAGCTGTAGATGAACGACTGAGAGATAAAACAACATGGATTATTTTGCTGCCAGAAAACATGTTCAGACATTCTTTTAGGACCAGATCATTTACATCTTTTCTTTATCAGAAATCATGGTACGTGTATTTATGCATTCAATGGCTAAGTCTTATGAATCTTTCTGTCATGAAAGGTGTTGTGGAAGTACCAACAAAAAGTTGTGCCTTTGAGTTATTACATTATATATTAGGGCTTTGGCCGTAAAATAACAACGTACTTTTCTAAATGTACCAATTTAGTACGTGTGCTATTTTTTGTCCCACTTAATGTAACGCGCTTTCAAGTTTTGTTCCAATTTATCCCACCAAACTTGTTTAACCGAAACCAAAATCTTTTTGCCACATGTGCATCCACATAGGATTTCCGCTAACATATATTAATGATTTAATTACTTAAATCGTCCATGTGGTTTGCCGGGTGTAACGAAAATCGTCCCTAATCTTTTTTTTTTTGCTTGGATCTTCGTCCGTTTTTATATGTTTTCGTCCATTTTTATAAGTTTTCGTTCGTTTTTATATGTTTTCGTCATTTTTTTTTTGCGTTTTCTTACATTTTTGTACATTTTTATGCGTTTTTAGACGTTTTCGTCCATTTTATACGTTTTCATCCGTTTTTCTTACGTTTTTATCCGTTTTTGTATGTTCTTATACATTTTTGTACGGTTTTTTACATTTTTATACGTATGAAAACGGATAAAAAATACGAAAACGTGCGAAAACATACACGCACGTACAAAAGCGTATAAAAACGGATGAAAACGTACAAAACGTACAAAACGTACGAAAGCGTAAGAAAACGTATAAACTGTACAAAAGCAAAAGCGTATGAAAACATACACAAACGTATAAAAACGCACACAAAAGTATGTGGTGTGTATATTGTGAGATAGCTAGTTGTTGTTCTAAAAATAAATTAAAAAAAAAAGAAAAGAAACCAATGTGACATGAAGCCACCAGGGACAGTAGATGCAATTTGGGACAAACAAAAAGGACTATCTATGTAATTTACTCAAATATTAAATATGCCACGTAGGCATTTTTGCCGGTTTTACACACTTTCAACGGGTAGCCGGGAAACTTGTGGGTAAATTGGAACAAAATATGAAAGTACGTAACATTAAGTGGAACAAAAAATAGTACACGTACTAAAGCGGTACATTTGAAAAAGGCCAAAATCCTATATATTACTCCCTCCGTCCCATATTAAGTGTCCACTTACCAAATGCACAAAGTTTTAAGAGATTCCACTAAGTACACTCTCCACCAATCAAATATTATATTTACCCACTAAAGTCTCATTTTATTGGTTGAAATGTACAAATGGACACTTAATTTGGGACAACCCAAGATTCCATTGTGGACGCTTAATATGAGACGGAGGGAGTAATACTTTCTAGTTTCTACCCAGTGTGTGTAGAAGTATGTATCCAGTGACTTACATATAGTTTAATAGAAGTGTTTGACCAATAATCACATTTGGAGCAATCTTCATATGATACCATTGACTAAAATTATGTACCAAATGAACGTGAACAAAATATCTCACAATGGATATTAGAGCATAAGGTATCACAACTTAGCCATTTAGGCCTCACTGATGATAGTATTCCCACTTTCAATACTCACACCTCAAACTACTCCTTCACTTACAAGCCATTTGGGCCTCAGCCACTCACAATTTTTTTTTCAAAACAAACTAAATTTTCAGTTATTCAAATAAAAATACAAATTACATAAACTAAAAGTATAAATTAAAACTTTCTAAATGTTAAAGGGTATAAACTAAAACTTTTTCATAGTTAAAGGGTATATATTTAAAAGGTTTTTCATGTTAAAGGGTATATATTTAAAAGGTTTAGGAAAAATTTTTTTTGCAACGAATCTCTTAATTAACACATTCTACATAACAGTTAAGGCAGTTATAGTTGGTTGAAACAGTCACAACTGTTAATAAGCAGTCCCCTTGACCCTGCGTCTTTGTTGTGGTGGAAACATACTAGCTCAAACGAGTGTACACTCCACACTTCTCTAACTCGTATCCGAGCATAATATGAAATCCCAGTGGTCTCATAGTAAATCCCGATTGCATAAAATAGTCGATGACACTAAAATCACCAACACTAACAATTGTTAACTCTCGATGGCATATTCGGAACGCCAAATCAGCTTTAGTGACTAAATTGGATTTTTTTCGGTTGGTTTACTTGCATTGTTCGGAAACATTAGGGACAAAATTTGCAATATACCCTAAAATTAATCATCGGCAATTTTTACTAGAACAAACACTATTCTTGAAATAATGGAACCCATTAGGATACCGAATAATTATCTCCCTATTATATATCCTAGATATAAGCTTAATAACAGTATGACAATCGTCACAAGTTCCTAATTATTTCACCATTCGAATTCCATTCCGAAAGGGATATACATGAGCCCCAAAGCAAACACAATCCTCTCAATATTATAACTAACCGACCCCCTCCCTTTATCCTCGTCATCTATATCATGAAGCCGTGAACCACAGAACTCATATCTGCCTCATAAGTGTGCATCTTTCAATTTATTTCAATAACAACCAAAAACACATTAATTGGCGAAGAAATTCATGTACTACATTGTCCACTTCAATCGAACTGCCACCGGGTTCCTTGCATGCGGACCCCACTATCATTAACTTGTGACATCTATCTACATTTCTTCCATCCGCCCATGGATGCATAAAATTTGAAAAAAGTACATTATTACCAACATCATGATCTATAGAACAGATTCTGTGCAAATAAACGTGATTGAAAAAATGAGATGCAAGTGTTAATGAAATAGATGGTCCGGTTGAAGCTTATGGAAGGATAAAACTTTATCTTCAACAAATGCAGCTTGTCAAGCAAATCAACACATAAAAGAATCGGTATTTAAGAACGAAAAGCTATTTCTGTTTCACAGGTTTTGATGGGTTTCCAAGATCGATATGATCAAAAAAACTTCATGTTTATCATTCATACAAGAATCAATAAAAACAAACAAGAGAGATTGGGGTGAACCCTTATATAATCTGATATTCTAAAATCGAATGGGTTAACTGATTCTGATTACAGACATATGTATATATACAATACGAATAGGTGTCATGTGAAATGGTGTGATGGTTCATTCGAACCAATGGTTGTGTCCTTTCACAGTAACCGCCATATAACTAACTATCTAACTAACTTATACTAACTGTTTCTAACTTGTTGTGTGTCGACTTGCAGCCCAAACAGAAACTAATGGCTTAACTTTAACTAGCTAACTTTAACAACGATTAATGGGATTATGATTTCCAACATATTCCCCCTAATCTATTAATCTTTGTTTCTTCTTCAATCTTCTTGTTCCTTGATGCCATCTTGTTCATACTTTCTTTAATCTTGATGTCTTCTATGTCTTCTAACAATTACCGGGTGTAGTCACTTGATCTTTATGATCACTACTGTGACTTCCAAGGCAAGTAATCTTTGCCTTTAACCACAGATGATGTGGTATTCTTTGGAACATTTCCTAGTTCCTCTTCTGGCACCCTTGCTGTGCTATAAGAATACTTGAAAACATCTTTTTTTTTTGTCACATCACATGACCCTTTCTTCGCTTTTCTTCGAAATTCTCATGAACACAAATTGTGTTCTTTTTCCTTTGTAACAAAACGCGGTTTGATTCCTTGATTGATGGTTGAACATGAATTGACCCTTTCTTCGCTTTTCTTCGAAATTCTCATGAACACAAATTGTGTTCTTTTTCCTTTGTAACAAAACGCGGTTTGATTCCTTGATTGATGGTTGAACATGAATTGGGTGCTGTTTAATCCCTTGCGCTCTGATACCACTATTTCACATGTTTTGATGGGTTTCCAGGATCGATATGATCAAACAAACTTTATGTGTATTATTCATACAAGAATCAATAAAAACAAACAAGAGAGATTGGGGTAAACCCTTATATAATCTGATATTCTAAAATCGAATGGGTTAACTGATTCTGATTACAGACATATGTATATCTAGAATATGAATAGGTGTTTATCAAAATAACGGAAAATGAAGTTTATTGAAAATAAAATTGTTCTTTACAAATGGTGATGGAGGGTTACATTTATACAAAAGTGGAAGAAATGAAGTAACTAACATCTAACTAACTTTTAAAGAAAAGTTACAACTTCAGTCCTTATACTATGGACTTTATTACAATTAGAAATGAACTTGTATATTTAATAGCCACCCCTCAAGTTTGAACTTCCTCAAGACCCAACTTGCCAAATAAAGAGGAATGTTGTGCTGATCCCAATGCCTTGGTCATGATGTCAGCCAACTGTAGATGAGTAGGAATATAAGCTGTCTGTAAGAAACCTTCTTGTACTTTATCTCTAGTAAAATGGCTATCAATGTCAAGGTGTTTTGTCCTTTCATGATAACATGGATTAGCTGCTATCTGCTGAGCTGCTTTGTTGTCACAAAACAAGGTTATAGGTACTTGAAATGGTATTTGTAAGTCTTTAAGCAGATAAGTCATCCAAACTAGTTCACAGGTAGTTGCCGCCATACTTCTATACTCTGCCTCAGTGGAAGATCTAGAAACTGTTGCTTGTTTCTTAGTCTTCCATGAGAGAAGAGAATGTTTCTTAGTCTTCCATGAGACAAGAGAATGTCCCAAAAACACACAATAGCCAGTCAAAGTGTCACACCCCCAAAAAGTGGTTTGCAGCGGAAAATAATGTTATTGGGGTGCAACTCAATTGGTATCACAACACAAGTGCAAAGAACAGTTTTCATTTCAATCATTTCGAATAAAATCGTTTAAACAAAATGTTAAGTTTACATTGTTAAAAGTGATGCGGAAGTAGGCCCTTTAAGGTATAGTTTAAAACGGTCCCCATATGAATATCAGAGTCTTCTATGACCATGCCATGCCCTGCCAAAAGCTCCAGTAGCGTGCCATTGCTTAATACCTGAAAATACATGCTAAAGTGTCAACACGAGGTTGGTGAGTTCATAGAGTTTAGTGAAAATGAATTGCATTAGGATGAAGATTTCTCAGCAAAGGCATTGTAAATCCACTCGGTTCCAGCCTCGGCCATAACAAGACTTGCAACCTGTGTGTTTACAACCCACTGCCAAATATGATATGAATTATGTAAACATTGTAATATTTGAGCCAAAAGTCAAAGATAAGTGTAAATATGCAACGATGTAATGTAGGGGTATCATGCCATACCCAGGCAATGCAGGTATCTCATACCCGTGAAATGTAGGTAATCACACATACCTATGAAATGTAGGTAATCACACATACCTATGAAATGTAGGTATCACATACCTATGAAATGTAGGTAATCACACATACCCGTGAAATGTAGGTATCACATACCTATGAAATGTAGGTATCACATACCTATGAAATGTAGGTAATCACACATACCCGTGAAATGTAGGTTGTAACATGTAAACACATAAAACATTTGAGTAAACCGCAAACGTTTGAGTAAGGCAATTGGTGTTTAAGTAAGCAGTAGCATGTTCAAGTAAAACAAATATTGCATTCATGTAAAAACGAGCATGTATTCTCCCCCAAAACAGTTATAAAACAAGTGAAAATAGGGGGCATGAACTCACCTGGTGCGATAGCTACGATGACAAGAGTAGATGCAATGAAATGAGGCACGATCTCTAACCGCAACCTAATATGAACGATAGGTTCTAATGTAAGAAATGAAACGATGTTGCACATGCAAATACGTATGTTATCGATACCACTCGTGAAACTTGAAAATAATGTTTATCGTCGAAAAATACATTTTTGACGTCTCGTTAAGTTAATAAACACTTTCCATGTAAATATGATGGAACGGTACTCCACGATCCTTGTTTGGTGTTCTATCGGCAAATATAGTGTTTACGTTGCAAAAGTAACATTTTCCAAACTTGAGAAAATAGGTCCAATGACTTGGTAAAACTAGTCGCGAAGTAATGTACGTTGAGTGTTAAAACAGGAGCTTGGCGTTTTTGAAAACCTTGCAACAATGTCTAGAAGTCGTATCATTTAACTTTTGACCATACGGGTCTCGATAGGTAAAGGAATATGGCTTACAATGTAGTCACTTGAAAATATAGTTTTTCAACACTTAGAGTATTTGTTATATAAAAGCTGTCAAACTTATATATGTTTCGTCGGGTTTTAAACGCGTATATCTTGGTCGTTATAAGCTCGTTTTCCGTGTTCTTTATATCCCCGGAATCGTATAAACATGTACTATCACATTTTTAGTAGTTCCGCTTAGCTAGGTTACGTCAAACGACTCATTTTGCCCAACAAAAGTTTCCATACAGCAACTATTTTTCTGAAAATAAGTTTTCGTCGTTAAACTTCGGAAAACCATATCTCCTTCGTTATTAACTCGTTTTTATCCAAACTTTCGGCCATAGTTTCATCTCGGAATGTATTTTCTAAATCTTTGGCCAAAAATTACCCAAAACCCACTGATTTTGCCACGTTTTGCATTTAAGGACAGAACCTTATTATATAGTGTTTATAACTCATTTTCTTGGTTCTAACTTGTTCAAGACTTAACCAAACTACTTCAATTCAACTCCACAAATACTCAATCCTACCATACACCTTCTTAGGGTGTCATGGGGTCCTAAGCATCACCAACCTTAGTGGGTTTCATGGGAATAAGCATAGGATAATCAAAAACCCATTTTATGTAATAAAAACTAAATAAAGTGGTATGGATCATACATACTTGCATGTTTTCTTACTAGATCATAAAAATACATCAAGTAATAGTTTTAAAGAGTAGGAAAATGATTAGTAACTTACTTGTGATGATTATTAAAAGATGGTGATGAAAACCCTATTAATCTTTGTGGTTTTTATTTCAAAACCCAAACTAGATCACTACTAGGACTTGATAATTACTTTGATCTTGAAAAAATAATGGATTCTCTTGTTGTTCTTGTGGTTTGGCTGATCCAAATGAAGAAGAGAGAAAGGAAGAAAAAGTTTTGGCTAGTTGTTTGTATAATACATATATAGGAAGTAAGAAAATATCTTGGTATTGTTTTATATTATTTGAAGACAACTAGTACAAGTATTAATTGAAGTTAGTAAAATTTTTCAATGTTTGTAAGTGATTGGAATGGGATGAAGAAATTTTGGAGATTTTGTAAGATATCTTGTAAGATTAGGCTAGATATTATTAGTTTTAGGGGATACCGGGTACCGAGTTTGCTAGAAATAAAGTTTAACTGTACCAAATAAAATGTGACGACGTTGTAAAAATTTATGAAATACATTCCTGATGAGAATCGAGTGTTAAAATAAATTGTCGGGTTGAGATATCGTGATCCGACGAAAATTTTAGCGTATACCGGAAAATATAGCAACAGGTCTCAAAACGCCATGTAAATTAATAATATAAATTTTATATTATTATAATGAGTATGAAAATATATTAGGATCGTAGACGGGAGTATCGGGTATATGTTAGTAGTAAAACTGAGTGGTAGCGTTTATTGAATAAATGAACATACGTAAATGAAAACACACAAACCCGTAAACTAGGTTTACATGATGATACATGATGACCATGAATAGTGTTTTTCTTCTGGGATGAATAGTGTCACATAAATAGTAACGCTTCTCAGAATCACAAACGGACTCCGAAAATGATGAATAGTGACCGATGAATAGTAAATGATGAATAGTAACTCGTGAATAGTAATTTGGAAAAATGTTCTGAAAATGCGGGTTGTTACACAAAGACTTTCTGGTCATTAAACAAGAGGCCCAGTCAGCATCAGTAAAACCAGCAACCTTTAAATTGGCCCGCACTGGATAAAAGAGTCCTTTTGAAATGGTTCCCTTCAAGTACCTTAGCAAATGTAAAGCTGCTTGCATGTGAGGCTGCTTTGGTGCAGATACAAACTGACTTAAGTGTTGAACACCATAAGAAATGTAAGGCCTAGTCATAGATAAGTAAAGTAGCCTCCAAACAAGTCTTTTGTATGATTCTGGATCATCAATAGGCTCCCCCTTTTCTAAAGACAGCTTAAGGTTTTGTGGAAGAGGAGATAATGAAGGTTTAGCTGCAGTCAAGCCTGCATCCTTGAGTAAATCAAGAATATACTTTCTTTGATGCAAATGAGTTCCACTTTCTGTTCTACACAACTCAATTCCAAGAAAGTATCTTGCCAATCCCAAGTCTTTAATTGTAATTTTTTTTTTATCCAAGGCTGACTTTGTATCACTGATGTCTTAACTACAATTGCTAGTGATCAAAATGTCATCTACATACACAAGAGCAGCAGTAAACAAATCTCCTTTGGCTTTTACAAACAATGAATAGTCATGCTTTGACTGAACAAATCCCAAAGAGACCAGAAACTTGGACAATTCTTGATTCCATTGCCCTGAAGCTTGTTTAAGACCATAAAGGGACTTATTTGGTTTACAAACTTGACCTGGTAGAGCCTTTGTATACCCTTCTGGTGGTCTCATATAGATTTCCTCATCCACATAACCATGCAAAAATGCATTATTCACATCCAATTGGTGCAGAGGCTACCCTTTTGGAGTTGCAATAGCAATTAACACCCTGACTGTAGCTGCTTTTGCAACAGGTGAAAATATATGTTTATAATCCATGCCCTCCTTTTGATCAAAACCTCTGATAACAAGTCTTGCTTTATACTTATCCACAGTCCCATCAGGATTGTACTTGATCTTAAACACCCATTTTGAACTAATAGCTTTATGACCTTCAGGTAAAGTAGTAACAATCCAAGTATCATTTGTCACCAAAGCATGCAACTCCTTATCCATAGCTTCTGCCCACTTTGGATGAGAAGCAGCTTGAGAATAACAAGTTGGTTCAAGACTAGCCAAAACATGCGCGAAGGATCCCACATAGTCATCAGGGTATATATCAAATTCTGTCTCAGAGAAAAGAGGATAAGCAGGCTTTTTGGTATTAGAAGGTATAGCAGTGGCCAATGAAACCTTGTGCTTTGAAGTAACAAAGTCTTTAAGCCAATTAGGTTGAGTAGTTGTTCTAGATGACCTTCTAGTTGGAACAGATGGTTGAGAAGGTTGTGGGGGTTGAGGAGGTTCAGGTATTGTTTGACTATCATTAGGAGCAGTGTTTGGTGTAACAAAAGGTGCAGAATTGTCCTCAACATGATTATTTGGGTGTACTTCATCCTGCACTGTGCAATTCATTGGTACATCTTCTTCTATAACCTCTGCATCAGGCCAAGGCTTTGTAGAAAACTTTGTTACTGAGATAGGTTGCTTGAAAGGGAACATAGTTTCTTGAAAAATCACATCTCTGCTACAAAATACCTCATGTGTTTCAAGATTATACAACCTATAGCCTTTTTTCCCTGGAGGATACCCAATAAGAACACATTTGACACTTCTGGGATCAAACTTATCTTTATGAGGTTTGGTAATTGTTGCAAAGCATAAACAACCAATAGTTCTCAAATTATCATAAATAGCTGCAGTACCATGTAAAACCTCAAAAGGAGTCTTCCACCCCAAAATCTTCATAGGCATTTTATTAATGAGATAAGCAGCAGTCATCACACAATCTCCCCAAAACTTATTAGGTAAGCCAGCATGAAATTTCAAAGCCCTTGCAGTGTCTAACAAATGTCTATGTTTCCTTTCAACCACTGCATTTTGCTGAGGTGTATAGACCATAGACTTTTGATGCAAAATACCATGCTTACTTAAATATTCCAAACACTCTTTATTAATGTATAGACCATAGACTTTTGATGCAAAATACCATGCTTACTTAAATATTCCAAACACTCTTTATTAACTATCTCAGTACCATTGTCAGATCTCAAAAACTTGGGCTTAGAATGAAAGTGATTACCAATATAAGCAATGAAACTAGATAGAATTGACAGTATTTGATCTTTAGTATGAACCAGATATATCCAAGTACATCTAGTATGATCATACACAATTGTGAAGAAATAGTGAGCACTATTGAGAGCAGCAGTTTTATAAGGGCCCCACAAATCAACATGTAAAAGCTCAAATGGAATAGGAGATCTAGAATTGCTCTTTGGAAAAGGTAATCTATGTTGCTTAGCTAGCATACAAGTATCACAATGAAATAGAGAGAGATTACTATGAGTACAACTGTCCACATGAACAAGCTTAGAAACAGAGGTATGACCAAGTCTAGAATGAAAGAGATCTAAAGAAACATGATCAGTTTGTACAACTTTATTAACAAAAGAAGCCAAAACAGGAAAGGTAGGAAAGCTGAAATCCTTTTTGGAGGAGGAATTTGGAACTGAAGGTTTGCAGATGTACAGATTATGGAACCCTTCTCCATGAGCAAGCTCCTTTCTAGTTGAAGGGTCCTGAATGACAAACAATTTTGGGAAGAAAATAGCAACGAGATTTTGTGAACTTAGCAGTTTTCCAACTGACAAAAGATTAACACTGAACTCAGGAACATAAAAGACATTGGTAAGAATCAAAGAGCTGCTTAATTGAATGTTGCCTATTTTGGTGACCAATTTGCTAGTTCCATTAGGCAACTTAATTCTAATTGGGCACTTAAGAACCTTAATTGACTTAAACAAATCTAGATTAGGTGACATGTGATCAGATGCTCCAGTATCCACTATTCAATCAAACTCAACATCCAAATTTAAATGTCTCGTTAAAGCATTTAAGGACACATGAAAGGATACTCTTAAGCAAGGTTTGCAGCCAAAAAAATAAGTACCTGCATGTGCCTTAAAAGTACTAGCACCATCAATGTGATCCACATTTTTGCCATTAAACATATTCATCATTTCTTAACAAACTGCAGCCACCATTCTTTGATCCACATCAGTCTTACCCTCATTCATGTCATTCTCATAAGCAAAATCAAAAGGAGTATCCTGCTGCATGTAACCATCAAAATCAGTTGTTACTTGAGCAGCCATTCTTCCCCCTTTTCTATTCTTCTTTCCTTTGTACCAATTAGGGTAACCCAACCTTTCAAAACTCTGCTCATACACATTACCATCTTGTTTGCAATAAGTACAAACCTTCTTATCACCTCTATTCTCCCTACCATCTCTATTATCTCTTCTTGGACCTTGATTTCCTCTTGATCCACTATTAGCAAAGAAAGCAGTGGGTTCTGCAACATGATGAGTCACCTGTTTTTGCTTTTCCACTTGTTGCACAATGTAATAAGCTTTGTTGATATTTGGCAAAGGATCCATAGAGAGAATTTGGTTCCTAACTGACTCAAAATCATCATTCAACCTCATCAAGAACTCCCCATACCTCACTCTTGTGGGATTGGGTATGTTGTCGTTGTTGAACCTCATCAAGAACTGCATCAACTTGGATCTACTATCAATCTCCAAGAATTTCTCAGTTATACCACAAGTGCATTCCCTCATTCTCCCACAAGTACAAACACGAACACCATTGAGACTATGCAACTCATCCTAAAACCTCTTCAATTTGTTGAAATGAGCAGCAATAGAAAGGCTACCTTGAGAAACTTTACTTAACTCTCTTTCAACTTGATAGATGAGTGGACCATTACTTTGACAATATCTTTCCTCAAGATCCTTCCACAAATCACTAGCAGATTTGGGAATACAAGAAAGAATCAGAAAACTCTGCAACCATAGAATTCAACACCCAACAAGTCACCATGTAATCACAATGAATCCATCTTTGACAGTTACAATCAGTTACACGAGGTTTTGCCAAAGAACCATCAATAAAACCAAGTTTCAACTTCGCCCCCAATGCCATCTTGATAGTACGACTCCAACCAAGAAAGTTACTGCCATTGAAGGGCGTATTGGTCAACATCATTCCTGGATGATCAGAAATGGCTAGATACAATGGATCATTATTCATATTTTGGGTTTCTTGATTGTTAATGGGGTTTGTTACAGGAGGATTGGATGAGTTAGTGGTGTTTTGAGTAGTGTTACTGTTCGAATTCGCCATTAAAATGCTCCTATAATTGTGAATCGAAGCAATGATTACACAATGAAGAAGAAGGAGGACGATTCAAGAACAGAGTAATCAGTTAGAAAGGCCGTTAAAAAACGGTTAGAGAACAGAATCAAGCTCTGTGCTCTGATACCATATCAAAATAGCGGAAAATGAAGTTTATTGAAAATAAAATTGTTCTTTACAAACAGTGGCGGATCTAGGAATTAAACATAGGGTATGCACTATATACTTTATAAATACATTTTTTTTGACTAAATTTTTTTTGTTCAGGTCGGTTTCATGGGTCGGGTTTCTCGGGATTTTTTTAACCTGATGTTGATATTAACTTTTCCCTTTTTCTTTTCTAACAATTAAATAATCATACGTTTGACTACGTATCTAAACGGTCAATAGCTTTTCGAGTGACTCAAACTTGACTCGAGCTCGTGAGAGTCTAGTAACTGAGCTCGAAATTATAAACGAGTCGACCTCGAGCTTATGTAGACTTGACTCAAGTTAAATAAAACCCCCGTTCTTGAACACATAATCAGTATAAAAGATCCTAAAGAACACGTTTAACATTCTTTGCCAAAGTGCCTAACAAAAAATAAGAAACGTTAAAGAATATAACAATTACTAACTGGGCATCTGTAAAATGTAAATTGAAAATTTTTATGTGTGGGTTGGGCTTGACAAATAATAAGTGGGTTTCACATATGTACATTTAAAATGGGCCTATCTGTATTTTCATGATTTCATCCTTCCTTCTTCTTCATCAAGATAACTGCTATTCCATATAACCGGTAAAACTTCCTTTCTCTTTCATCTTATGCATTTTAATTATTTGAAGATTTGAACGATGGTAATTTGGATTGGGTATGCACCTCATTTCAACTGGGTATGCACTCTCTGTAAATTCATTAACAAAACTCCAAAACCAATTTTTTTTGCACTACAACAAGGAATCACAGGGTATGCAAGTCATACCCTGTCGTGGCTGTAGATCCGCCCCTGTTTACAAATGGTGATGGAGGGTTACATTTATAGAGAAGTGGAAGAAATGAAGTAACTAACATCTAACTAACTTTTAAAGAAAAGTTACAATTTCAGTCCTTATACTATGGACTTTATTACAATTAGAAATGAACTTGTATATTTAATAGTGTCATATGAAAGGGTGTGATGGCTTAATTCGAACCAATGGTTGTGTCCTTTCACAGTAACCGCCATATAACTAACTATCTAACTAACTCTTGTTTCTAACTTGCTGTGTGTCGACTTGCAGCCCAAACACTGATGGCTTAACTTTAACTAACTAACTTTAACAAAGATTAATGGGATTATGATTTCCAACAATTTCTAGTGTATGTGTGTGCTGCAAGTGAAAGATCATTCTATTAGTTTTCGATATGTTTATTGACTAATATCATGAGTAGATTTTAATTGTATAAAGCCGAATTAGTAAAAAGTTGTTTTCGTGCCAAATGCAATGAGCATCACTAATAGTAACAAATAAAGACATGACACATAATCTCTATCGAGAAGCAAAAGAGAGATTGTCGTCTGTCACACAACCATGTAGCAATGCCAAGACCCATCAGATGAGTTGGCAACGATCCTCTACTGAGCCATGGACAAGACCATAAGGCTCAGTTAATCACGCTCTAGCTACATGGTCATGATGCATCAACTAGACGTGGTTTACTGTCTCTTGAGGAATCAAGAATACGGAGGTACGAACCTATAGAACAGATCCTTCAAGTATGGTCGTGTTGGTTAGTTTGTCCACCCCTTTCTTAACACCGTTTCATTTCCATTTTAGGCTGATGTGGGATAAGACTTGGTTCTTTCTTTGAGAAACTGACGATAAGTTACATCATGGGTGACATTGCGATATCATTTGAGTTTATGAACCGATCATTTGAGTTTTTCATGTCACCAATTCTGTTAAATAATGCTTCAACTACACTAAGTTGGTCAGCTTAACCGTAACCATGTATCATTGCATTGCACGAGACCACATATTTGATATGATTGTGATCAAAGACTAATTGAGCTGATTTAACATCGCCTATCTTGGAATAGCAAGTGATCATAGAATTCCATGTAACTGAATTCTTTTCCCGCATATTACGAAACCGACTTTGCGCGTCTTTCACGAACCCACGCTATCTAAGAGTTGAAATCATTGCATTATTACCCACAACATCCATACGAGGCATTTCATTGTACACTCTCTTTGCGGAACTCAAATCTCCTACCTTTGCATAAAACTCTAACAACCCCGTTTTCAAAACCACGTCATAACGAAGATTCCACTTAAAATTCTTGCCAAAAAGCGCTTTATTACTTAATCGTGTAACATAAAAACCTGCACACCACTGAATAATCAAAGAAAGCACACTTCACTCGGGTTCACACCGCTCCACTTAATATCATTACCCAACTTCACAAAATCCATTAAGTTATCAGCATTAATCAAATAACCAACTTACTATTCCCATCACTCAAAACATTCCATGATACCTCATTTTTAACCGCGTTCTTATCAAACTAAAACCGCGCAGACTCCACATCGCCTATCCTAAACTAACACAAAAACATCGAGTTCCAATTGTACCCTTTGTTTATTATCTTCACGGTTTTCAAGGAGTCAGGTTGACCTTGGTTTTGGTAGTTGCCCCTGCCACGACCACCACCACGACCGCTAGAGCAACTTTCGATTCGAATTTAACACGTCCTTTTCCTCCGCTTGAGTAACTTTTCGTATTTTAGAACGAGACAATGAATCTACTAATAAACACATTCTAAATGACAGTAGAGGTAGTTATAGTTGGTTGAAACGGTCACAACTGTTAATAAACTATTAACATCAAGATTCTTGTATGTATCGGGAGGTCGAGGTTGATGATTTAGATGAAAGATGTTTAATTTTAGAGAGAGAAAGTAGTGAGAGAGAGTGGTAAGGAAAACTTTGATATTCTTATTAGGTTATTCAATTTTCCCACACCTCCTCAAGGGAAGAATTGAGGGCTATATATAGGGCAAACACTAGGCAACTATTACAATATTGCATTAGTAATCACTGCCTTAGACGCATACTAGTTGTCTACACCAGTTCACGTAAATAACTTCGAGCTCAAATGCTAAAATAAACAGTCCCCTTGACTCCTGCTTCTTTGTCATGGTGGGTACATATTAGCTCAAACGAGTGTGTGCTCCACACTTCCATAACTCGTATCCGAGCATAATATAAAATCCCAATGGTCTCATAGTTAATCCCAATTGCATAAAATAGTCGATGACACTAAAATCACCAACAGTAACGATTTTTAGCTCTCGGTGGCATATTTGGAACGCGAAATCAGCTTTAGTGACTAAATTGGAAATTTTTTCGGCGGTTTTCTTGCATTGTTCGGAAACATTAGGGACAAAATTTGCAATTTACCCTAAAATTAATCACCGATGACTTTTATTATTGGAACCCATTAGGATACCGAATAATTATCTCCCTATTACATATCCTAGATATAAGCTTCATAACAGTATAACAATCGTCACAAGTTCTTAATTCTTTCACCACTCGAAATTCCATTCCGAAAGGGATACACATGAGCCCCAAAGCAAACACAATCCTCTGAATATTTATAACTAATCGACCCCCCTTTTTCCTCGTCATCTATACCATGAAGCCGTGAACCACAGAACCTGTATTTGCCTCATAACCGTGCATCTTTCAATTTATTTCAATACCAACCAAAACACATTAATTGGCGAACAAATTCATGTACTACATTGTCCACTTTAATTGAACTGCCACCGGGTTCCTTGCATGCGGACCCCACTTTTTTTTTGGTAAAAGGGATTTTTCACCCTGGTAAAATTCATTACAACAAAAACATTGAAGTACGAAGGATGAGGGTGAATCCCTCATCTCAGTCCTGAAGGACACTTACATGCAAAAAACAACAAACCAAACCACTATATAAGAATGATAGACCATTCTTATAACTAACAAATTTAACAAACTACGTATGACAAGTATTCAAACGAATATCAAACTGAACACAAAATGCTTGCAATTTATCAGGTAGTACCACTTGATTGTCATAGCCATCGTAGTAATCTTCCATATCATCCGAAAGCCACCACCCGGTACAACCTCCGGCATTTGAATTTCACCATCATCATCCGAGACTTCTGAGAATGACATAGGAGATTTATTTTCACTTGTAGAAGCATTACGAGACCTCGAGAACTGCTCCCACAAACTCCCATTTGCACTTGTATTACCAACCGTACTTGCAATATTAGTAGAAGCTACACATGGCTTCTCATGAACCATGCCACCATCCAAAGATACGACTGAAGTAGTACAAACCTCATCAACAGTTTTCACATCTCCCATAAAAGAGGAAGTAGTGTCCACCTTTGCAGGCTGCTCATGATGAGTCTGTACCACTTCCTCAACCCTATCCAGACCAGTATCACTCTTTAACGCATCATCAGATGTACCAATTGAAGTAGAACCCTCATTTGTAGGCTGATTATTAAGGTCAGCCCTCAAACCACCCTTAGTAGCATTGTTCTTCTTCTTGGTAGCCGGTTTAGAAACAGGTTTATACGAGACTTTGGGCTTAGGTTTAAAAACCCGAGACCCTTGATTAAATTTGTCAACCTTTTTACCAGCCTTGTTAGAATGCACATCACACTTACCACCAAACTCCTTATTAGTCGAATCTGAAACACTAGTAACCCGCTTTCGTCTAAGGGGACAAGAATCATCATCATGATTGAAGATAATACACTTAGAGCACTAAGGCGGCCACCACTCATACTCGACCTCAAGAACTTCCATGTAATGACCCTTGCCATTAGGCAAGGGTATAGCAACATCAATTGAATTCCAAAACATCCATATTAGCAGATAATTCAATAAGAACCCGTGCATATGGATAACGACCCCATGGATTAATGCACATAGCACTAGTACCCTCATCAAAACGTATAATCTGCCCTAGTTGTTTTGCAATCAAACTTATACCAACTTTAGAATACGCAACTGGAGGTACTTTATGGATACGCACCGGTACCTTCGTGACCTTCTCCCTTTCCAACCTAGTATTTGGCACCCACGCATGCAAGACTATAGGCATCGATTTAATAAACCAAGGACCCCCGTCAAGAACCTTAGTCATACCTTCCGATGATGAGAATTTTAGGAAGAAACCATTCCTCAATATAACGTGTTCAAAGCCGAACTTAGCCCAAGCATGCTTGACATAATCTTCCACAATCGGAAACGCAAGACGTTGACCAATGAAATAGCCGTATAGAGTATTAGCGAATTTCACACACATATCATCGACCACTTCAATTGGAATAACGACTTTAGCACTAGAAACATTAACATCATTAGTTGAGCATGATTTTGTACCTTAATTGCAGCAGGTTCGCACTTACTAACAACAGTAGGCACACCACCAGGTTCAACTAGACTTACATCAACATGTTCAGTAGGTGCAGCACTTGATATTGCAAATTCATTAGCCCACACCAACATCATGAGAGTAATGAGTTGTATTAGGGTTCATCATCGATTCGAGAACCGACTCACCAAAGCTATTACGAAACCCCTCATCAGTTATTATGTCACTACTACAATCAATACTACTCACGCAAACAGGTTCCACCACAAGAGTAATCCCAGCCAATTCATAAACTTCATTAATATTCACCGTATTAGAGTTATTCAAAACCCTAAAAGCATTCTTTGGCTGAGATACACTGACGTTACCAGCGTCAATACCCTTTAACCGTAGCATACGAGCATTCAAATCATCAATATTAACATAAACAACAGGACGAGGCATAATATTATTGTTAACCGTATCAGCCTTACCCTTACCTTTGGACGTCTTCTTCCCTAACAGAAACCCCGCTTCCATCTCTCAAGAACCCACGTACAATAACTTACAAACACCTGTAATAAACGATTAAAACCCTACTAGGGTTTACTTGCAATCGTAGATAAAAACAAACCCTAAAAATAGAAACTCGTTTAGTGTTAAGACCAACAGATCTCACCACAACTTCAGATCGTTCCACTGGATAAAAAGTCGATTCAATTAACCCTAACACCAATTAGGATATATAAGGAAAAAAGTACATTATTACCAGCATCACGACCTATAGAACAGATTTTGTGCAAATAAATGTGATTGAAAAATGAGATACTAGTGGTAATGAAGCAAATGGTCCGATTGAAGCTTGTGGAAGGATAAAACTCGATCTTCAGCAAATGCAGCTTGTCAAGCAAATCAGCACATAAAAGAATAGGTATTTAAGAACGAAAAGCTATTTCTAGCGTATGGGTGTGCTGCAAGTGAAAGATCATTCTATTATCTTTCGCTATGTTTATTGACTAATATCCTGAGTAGATTTTATTGTATAAAGCCGAATTAGTAAAAAGTTGTTTTCGTGCTGAATGCAGTGAGCATCACTAATTGTTACAAAAAAAGACATGACAGATAATCTCTATCGAGAAGCAAAAAAGGGATTGTCGTCTGTCAGACAACCATGTAGCCATGCCAAGACCCATCAGATGAGTTGGCAACGATCCTCTACTGAGCCATGGCCGAGACCACGAGGCTCGGTTAATCACGCTCTAGCTACATGGTCATGTTGCATCAACCAGACGGGGTCTACTGTCTCTTGAGGAATCAAGAATACAGAGGTACGAACCTATAGAAGAGATCCTTCAAGTATGGTCATATTGGTTGGTTTGTCCACCCCTTTTTTAAACACCATTTCATTTCCATTTTTGGCCGATGTGGGATGAGACTTCTTTCTTTTCTTTGAGAAACTGACGATAAGCGAGCATTTATTTAAATGACGGGTGACATTGTGATACCATTTGAGTTTATGAACCGATCATTTGAGTTTTTCATGTCACCAATTCTGTTGAATAACGCTTCAGCTACACTAAGTTGGCCAGCTTAACAGTAACCATGCATCATTGCATTCCACGAGACCACATCTTTGATGGGATTGTGATCAAAGAGTAATTGAGCTGACTTAACATCGCCTATCTTGGAATAGCAAGTGATCATAGAATTCCATGTAACTGAATTCTTTTCTCGCATACTATGAAACAGACTTTGCACGTCTTTCATGAACCCATGCTATCTAAGAGTTGAAATCATTGCATTATTACCCACAACATCCTTACGAGGCATTTCATTGTACACTCACTTTGCGGGACTCAAATCTCCTACCTTTGCATAAAACTACAACAACCCTGTTTTCAAAACCACGTCATAACGAACGTTCCACTTAAAATTCTTGCTAAAAACCGCTTTACCTAATCGTGTAACATAAAAACCCGCACACCACTGAATAATCAAAGAAAGCACACTTTCACTCGGGTTCACACCACTCCACCTAATTTCATTACCCAAATTCACAAAATCCATTAAATTATCAGAATTAATCAAATAACCGACTTACTATACCCATCAATCAAAACATTCCATGATACCTCATTTTTAACCACATTCTTATAAAAAAAAAACCGCGCAGACTCCACATCGCCTATCCTAAAATAACACGAAGACATCGAGTTCCAACTGTACCCTTTGCTTATTATCTTCACGGTTTTTCGAGGAGTCACGTTGACCTTGGTTTTGGAAATTGCCCCTACCACGTCCTTGACCACGAGTCCACGTCCACGACCTCGACCACGACCGCTAGAGCAACTTTCAATTGGAATTTAACACGTCTTCTTCCTCCGCTTGAGTAACTGTTTGTATTTTAGAATGAGACAATGAATCTGCTAATAACCACATTCTAAATGACAGTAAAGGTAGTTATAGTTGGTTGAAACGGTCACAACTGTTAACATCAAGATTCTTGTATGTATCGGGAGGTCGAGGTTGATGGTTTAGATGAAACATGTTTAAGTTGAGAGAGAGAAAGTAGTGAGAGAGAGTGGTAAGGAAAACTTTGATATTCTTATTAGGTTCTTCATTTTTCCCACACCTCCTCAAGGGAAGAATTGAGGGGTATATATAGGGCAAACACTAGACAACTATTACAATAATACATTAGTAATCATTGCATTATACATTATACTCATACTAGTTGTCTACACTAGTTCACGTAAATAACGTCCAGCTCAAATGCTAAAATAAATAGTCCCCTTGACCGCTGCTTAAGCAGTCCCCTTGACCCCTGCTTCTTTGTCATGGTAGATACATATTAGCTCAAACGAGTGTGCATTCCACAGTCCACACTTCCCTAACTCGTATCCGAGCATAATATAAAATCCCAATGATCTCATAGTAAATCCCAATTACATAAAATAGTCGATGACACTAAAATCACCAAAACTAACGATTGTTAGCTCTCGGTGGCATATTCGGAACGCCAAATCAGCTTAAGCGACTAATGGAATTTTTTTCGGTGGTTTTCTTGCATTGTTCGGAAACATTAGGGACAAAATTTGCTATTTGCCCTAAAATTAATCACCGATAACTTTTACTAGAACAATCACCGTTCTTGAAATAATGGAACCCATTAGGATACCAAATAATTATCTCCCTATTATATATCCTAGATATAAGCTTCATAACAATATGACAATCGTCACAAGTTCTTAATTTTTTCACCACTCAAATTTCCATTCTGAAAGGGATACACATGAGTCCCAAAGCAAACACAATCCTCTGAATATTATAACTAATCGACCCCCCTTTTTCCTCATCATCTATACAATGAAGCCGTGAACCACAGAACCCGTATTTGCCTCATAACCGTGCATCTTTCAATTTATTTCATTACCAACCAAATCACATTAATTGGCGAACAAATTCATGTATGACATTGTCCACTTTAACTGAATTGCCACCGGGTTCCTTGCATGCGGACCCCACTTACTATCATTAACTTCTGACATCTGACATCTGTCCACATTTCTTCCATCGGCCCATGGATGCATACAAATAAGTTGTTGAATACTAACTTATTAATCCATGTAAATCAAATATTTATGTACTTAGTATGTTATAAACGTAAAGCCTGAGGGCTGAACATGTTAGTTTGTTAGTTAATAACCGAATAGCGGTTGAAGGTAGTTATAGTTAGTTAGAAAGTTAGTTACAGGCGGTTATGTCTGTTGGTGAAAGGTCACAATGGTTTGGTAAATGGCCTATATAAACAAGTGTTTGTAAACAGTTTAATAATCGATCCATATATACAATTATTATTCAGTAAATTCGATACTAGAAATTCTATAATTGTGTGCCAACAGTGGCATCAGAGCCGAAGGTTCGAACCAGAGGGAAAGAGACAGATTCATGGAATCAATCAAGAGAAGAAACCGACCGTGGGCATACCGATCAATCAAGAAGAGAGAGAGAGAGACAGAGAAGAGTTTTTGATTAAGAGGAATCAATTAAGAAAGAAATACAATTTGATCAAGTAAGGATCGAATCAGAGAAAGAAAGAGAAAGACGTACCCGGTTGTGTGAAGGAGAAACCGCCGCCGTGTGCTTGCCGGAAAAGAAAACAGACAAGAGTAACCGTCATTACCAGAGAAGAAAAGTGAAACACCGATTAACCACCACCACCGTTTGATTAGAAGAAAACCCGAAGAAGGACGAGGGACGATTACAGTGGTGCCCTAATTACGTGTAGAAGAAAGAAGGAAGGAAGGAAGCAGAAGCGGGGGAACAAAAGAACGCCAAATTATAAAGCCCACAAGAATTCAAAAGGCCCAACGGAAAATTAACAGGTTTTATATATCCAACACTTGTTTTTTTTTCTATTAGAGGAATAAATTAGAAAAATTTAGAAGTTGCATATTACTACTGTGGATTAGGCAGAAAGTTTTAAGTTTGACTGTTATTAGAATTATATTAGTTTTAGAAGAAAATCAAATCGAAAGATATGAAGGGAGATAAAAACGAAAACAAAGTTGTTTTCGCCACATTGTTACCATCATATCAATGCCCAGTTCTAAACAATACGAACTATACATTATGGGCATTAAGAATGAAGAAGATACTATTGGCAAATGGAGTATGGGATTTAGTAGAAGGAACAAGTACATCAAAAGATATTGATGTAAAAAAGGATAGTTCGGCGTCAGCATACCTATTTCAAGGGTTACCAGAAGATTTGAAAATGCAAGTTGCAGGATGTGAAACAGCGAAAGAAATTTGGGACTCACTAAATGCCAGATTTATTGGAACAGAAGACGTCCAACAAGCACACTCGCAACAACTAAAATCAGAATTTAAGAGACTCGTAATGAAAGAATATGAAACAATAGATTCATTTTCTGGGAAGTTGATAAGTATTATTACAAAGGCTGCTACATGTCGATTGACATTTGATGAACAAACAAAAATATGGAAATTACTTAATGCAGTGCCAGATAAGTTTATACCAGTAGTAGCAACCATTGAAATGATTGTTGATTTTAAGAAAGTAAAGTTAGAGGAAATTATTGGGAAACTTAAGACTTACGAAGAAAGGCTTAAGTTTAGAAAAGGAAGTGAGGAAGATAATAGTGAGAAGTTGTTGTTCACACGTCAAGGGAATGACAAAAATTATGAACGCAACTATGGAAATGATAGACGAGGAGGTGGTAATCAGACACGAGGAAGAGGCCAAGAAAGATTTGCAAGAGATAGTAAGAATGAAGATAGTTATGATAGAAGAAGGAGAAACCGTGGAGATCAAAACTACCATAGAAGAGACATTAGAGAAATAGAATGTTATAATTGTCATGAGTTTGGACACTATGCTGCAAATTGTCCAAAACCAAACCATAGAGAAGAAAAAGCAAACCTTGTGTTCGAAGATGACGAACCAACACTATTAATGGTTACTAGTAAAGATGAAAAGGAGATAACATCCTTAAAAGAAGAACCGAGAAGGAAAGGAATTGTCATTGAGAAGGATGAAATTCCAAAAGAAAAGTTAGAAGATATGCAGTTAGAGATAGAAATTGACTTGAAGAGTAAATTAGAGTTTTGGAAGTTCGAAATGTTTCAAGAGTTAGAGATGGAAAAACAAGATTTTGAAGAGAAAATAAGAAATAGAGAAATGGCATTTGAGAAACAAATGCAGATAGAGTTAGAGAACCTCAAGAAGTTAAGAGATTGCACAAGCAAAAAGATGAAAGAGTTAAAATCACAAAGAAAACAGTTTGAGAGAGAGAGCCATGAAGTTGTTTCAGATAAGAAACATATAGAAGAAGAACCAAGTGTTGACGAGGACGAATACAAAAAGCATCAAGAGACGCCATCAAGATTTCAGAACGAGAACCAGAATGAGAAAGACATTAAATCAAGCAACAAGAAAGTTGATCCAGAAGATCGTGATACAAGTACTAAAAGAAACAAATTGTTGGAGTTTCAAGATTATGAAATGAAGCAAATGAAGGAAGATAGTGACAAAGGTAACAAAGACGCTTGAGATGAGGTTGAAGACAAGAAAGAAAGAAGTCAAATCAAAGAGGAAGTTCAGGACATAGTTCGTGTTAAAGACAAAAACACAGGAAATGGAAGCAAGCCAAAGTTGAAAGATAAAGATAATGGAGTTTGAAGACATCGAAGGCATGGATTAATAACTTAGGGGGGAGTGTTGAATACTAACTTATTAATCCATGTAAATCAAATATTTATGTACTTAGTATGTTATAAACGTAAAGCCTAAGGGCTGAACATGTTAGTTTGTTAGTTAATAACCGAATAGCGGTTGAAGGTAGTTATAGTTAGTTAGAAAGTTAGTTACAGGCGGTTATGTCTGTTGGTGAAAGGTCACAATGGTTCGGTAAAGGGCCTATATAAACAAGTGTCTGTAAACAGTTTAATAATCGATCCATATATACAATTATTATTCAGTAAATTCGATCCTAGAAATTCTATAATTGTGTGCCAACACACATTTCTTCCATCGGCCAATGGATGCATACAAATATGAAAAAAGTACATTATTACCAACATCACGATCTATAGAACAGATTTTGTGCAAATAAATGTGATTGAAAAATGAGATACTAGTGGTAATGAAGCAAATGGTCCGATTGAAGCTTGTGGAAGGATAAAACTCGATCTTCAGCAAATCCAGCTTGTTTAGCAAATCAACAAATAAAAGAATCGGTATTTAAGAACGAAAAGCTATTTCTAGCGTATGGGTGTGCTGCAATTGAAAGATCATTCTATTATCTTTCCCTATGTTTATTGACTAATATCATGAGTAGATTTTATTGTATAAAGCCGAATTAGTAAAAAGTTGTTTTCGTGCTGAATGCAGTGAGCATCACAAATTGTTACAAAAAAAGACATGAGACATAATCTCTATCGAGAAGCAAAAAAGGGATTGTCGTCAGTCAGACAACCATGTAGCCATGCCAAGACCCATCAGATCAGTTGGCAACGATCCTCTACTGAGCCATGGCCGAGACAATGAGGCTCAGTTAATCACGCTCTAGCTACATGGACATGTTGCATCAACCAGACTGGGTCTATTGTCTCTTGAGGAATCATGAATACAGAGGTACGAACCTATAGAAGAGATCCTTCAAGTATGGTCGTATTGGTTGGTTTGTCCACCCCTTTTTTAAACACCATTTCATTTCCATTTTTGGCCGATGTGGGATGAGACTTGGTTCTTTTCTTTGAGAAACTGATGATAAGCGAGCATTTATTTAAATGATGGGTGACATTGTGATACCATTTAAGTTTATGAACCATTCATTTGAGTTTTTCATGTCTCCAATTCTGTTGAATAACGTTTCAGCTACACTAAGTTGGCCAGCTTTATAGTAACCATGCATCATTGCATTCCACGAGACCACATCTTTGATGGGATTGTGATCAAAGACTAATTGAGCTGACTTAACATCGCCTATCTTGGAATAGCAAGTGATCATAGAATTCCATGTAACTGAATTCTTTTCTCGCATACTATGAAACAGACTTTGCATGTCTTTCACGAACCCATGCTATCTAAGAGTTAAAATCATTGCATTATTACCCACAACATCCTTACGAGGCATTTCATTGTATACTCACTATGCGGGACTCCAATCTCCTACCTTTGCATAAAACTCCAACAACCCTGTTTGCAAAACCACGTCATAATGAACATTCCACTTAAATTCTCGCTAAAAAGCGCTTTACCCTATCGTGTAACACAAAAACCCGCACACCACTGAATAATCAAAGAAAGCACACTTTCACTCGGGTTCACACCGCTCCACCTAATTTCATTACCCAACTTCACAAAATCCATTAAGTTATCAGAATTAATCAAATTACCGACTTACTATACCCATCAATCAAAACATTCCACGATACCTCATTTTTAACCGCGTTCTTATAAAAAAACCCGCGCAGACTCCACATCGTCTATCCTAAAATAACACGAAAACATCGCGTTCCAACTGTCCCCTTTGCTTATTATCTTCACGGTTTTTCGAGGTGTCACGTTGACCTTGGTTTTGGACGTTGCCCCTACCACGTCCTTGACCACGAGTCCACGACCACGACCATGACCGCCAGAGCAACTTTCGATTGGAATTTAACACGTCCTCTTCCTTCGCTTGAGTAACTTTTTGTATTTTAGAATGAGAATGAATCTGCTAATAACCACCTTCTAAATGACAGTAAAGGTAGTTATAGTTGGTTGAAACGGTCACAACTATTAATAAACTGTTAACATCAAGATTCTTGTATGTATCGGGAGTAGGGATGAGCATGGTTCTGGAACTGGTTGGAACCGGAACCGGAACCGGTGGATCCGAGAACCGATTTTTCTGAAAATTGGGAACCGATAACCGAACCAAATATAGTTTTTAGTTCCGGTTCCGGTTCCAGTTCCGGTTTTGGTTCTTTTGGGTCTATCCGTATAGGAACCACTTTTCTATTAAGCTAGTAAAAAAACACAAAAAATTAAACTTTTTAAGAACTTGCAACTATTTACATTTAAGTAAATAACAATTAACGACTAAACCATAAACTCAAATAACCAATCATTCTATAGTTACTTTCACTTGCTCATATTTTTAACAAAACAATAATGCATAACAATCCAGAAAACAAAATAAAATAACTTATAACTTTGTCCATCAAAATAACTAAGACCGTTTAGAGTTATGTGATGATGATAGATAATAAACAATGTATTAATAAAAGTGCTAGCAAATTTTAGCATGATGAACATGTAAAAGCTAATCGAATGCAAATAAAAATAAAATATAAACTTATTTGCATTGTTTTGATAATAATGAATGATCTTGGAATGTTATTAGGTTTAGATTAATTATTGATTTGTGGATGTTTCAGTTAATTAAAGATTAGGGTTTAGAGTGTTTAGCTTGATGGCTAGTAGGGTTCTTTTTTTTATGATACGTAGGATTTGATTAATATTTTGATAAGAAGTAAAAAAAATTACGTATTCTTATAATTATTGGATATTTGGTTCCACAACCGAGAACCGATCCGAACCGACCCAAGAACCGAAAAATCTCAAAATCAAGAACCGGAACCGGAACTATTGGTTCTGGTCCAGTTCGGTCCTTCATGGTTCCGGTCCGGTTCCGGTTCTTTGGTTCTTTTGCTCATCCCTAATCGGGAGGTCGAGGTTGATGGTTTAGATGAAACATGTTTAAGTTGAGAGAGAGAAAGTAGTGAGAGAGAGTGGTAAGAAAAACTTTGATATTCTTATTAGGTTCTTCATTTTTACCACACCTCCTCAAGGGAAGAATTGAGGGGTATATATAGGGCAAACTCTAGACAACTATTACAATATTAGATTAGTAATCATTGCGTTATACGCGTACTAGTTGTCTACACTAGTTCACGTAAATAACGTCCAGCTCAAATGCTAAAATAAATAGTCCCCTTGACCGCTGCTTAAACAGTCCCCTTGACCCCTGCTTCTTTGTCGTGGTCGATACATATTAGCGCAATCGAGTGTGTACTCCACAGTCCACACTTCCCTAACTTGTATCCGAGCATAATATAAAATCCCAATGGTCTCATAGTAAATCCCAATTACATAAAATAGTCGATGACACTACAATCACCAAAACTAATGATTGTTAGCTCTCGGTGGCATATTCGGAACACCAAATCAGCTTTAGTGACTAAATTGGAATTTTTTTTCAATGGTTTTCTTGCATTGTTCGGAAACATTAGGGACAAAATTTGCAATTTGCCCTAAAATTAATCACCGATAACTTTTACTAGACCAATCACCGTTCTTGAAATAATGGAACCCATTAGAATACCAAATAATTATCTCCCTATTATATATATCCTAGATATAAGCTTCATAACAGGCTGAGATACACTGACGTTACCAGCGTCAATACCCTTTAACCGTAGCATACGAGCATTCAAATCATCAATATTAACATAAACAACAGGACGAGGCATAATATTATTGTTAACCGTATCAGCCTTACCCTTACCTTTGGACGTCTTCTTCCCTAACAGAAACCCCGCTTCCATCTCTCAAGAACCCACGTACAATAACTTACAAACACCTGTAATAAACGATTAAAATCCTACTAGGGTTTACTTGCAATCATAGATAAAAACACACCCTAAAAATAGGAACTCGTTTAGCGTTAAGACCAACAGATCTCACCACAACTTCAGATCATTCCACTGGATATAAAGTAAAAAGTTGTTTTCTTGCTGAATGCAGTGAGCATCACTAATTGTAACAAAAAAAGACATGACACATAATCTCTATCGAGAAGCAAAAAAGAGATTGTCGTCTGTCAGACAACCATGTAGCCATGCCAAGACCCATCAGATGAGTTGGCAACGATCCTCTACTGAGCCATGGCCGAGACCACGAGGCTCGGTTAATCACGCTCTAGCTACATGGTCATGTTGCATCAACCAGACGGGGTCTACTGTCTCTTGAGGAATCAAGAATACAGAGGTACGAACCTATAGAAGAGATCCTTCAAGTATGGTCGTATTGGTTGGTTTGTCCACCCCTTTTTTAAACACCATTTCATTTCCATTTTTGGCCGATGTGGGATGAGACTTGGTTTTTTTCTTTGAGAAACTGACGATAAGCGAGCATTTATTTAAATGATGGGTGACATTGTGATACCATTTGAGTTTATGAACCGATCATTTGAGTTTTTCATGTCACCAATTCTGTTGAATAACGCTTCAGCTACACTAAGTTGGCCAGCTTAACAGTAACCATGCATCATTGCATTCCACGAGACCACATCTTTGATGGGATTGTGATCAAAGAGTAATTGAGCTGACTTAACATCGCCTATCTTGGAATAGCAAGTGATCATAGAATTCCATGTAACTGAATTCTTTTCTCGCATACTATGAAACAGACTTTGCACGTCTTTCACGAACCCATGCTATCTAAGAGTTGAAATCATTGCATTATTACCTACAACATCCTTACGAGGCATTTCATTGTACACACACTTTGCGGGACTCAAATCTCCTACCTTTGCATAAAACTCCAACAACCCTGTTTGCCAAACCACGTCATAACGAACATTCCACTTAAAATTCTCGCTAAAAAGCGCTTTACCTAATCGTGTAACATAAAAACCTGCACACCACTGAATAATCAAAGAAAGGACACTTTCACTCGGGTTCACACCGCTCCACCTAATTTCATTACCCAACTTCACAAAATTCATTAAGTTATCAGAATTAATCAAATAACCGACTTACTATACCCATCAATCAAAACATTCCACAATACCTAATTTTTAACTGCGTTCTTATCAAACAAAAACCGCGCAGACTCCACATCGCCTATCCTAATATAACGCGAAAACATCGAGTTCCAACTGTACCCTTTGCTTATTAGCTTCACGGTTTTTCGAGGAATCACGTTGAACTTGGTTTTGGAAGTTGCCCCTACCATGTCCTTGACCACGACAACGACCACGACCACGACCGCCAGAGCAACTTTCGATTGGAATTTAACACGTCCTCTTCCTCCGCTTGAGTAACTTTTTGTATTTTAGAATAAGACAATGAATCTGCTAATAAACACATTCTAAATGACAGTAAAGGAAGTTATGTTGGTTGAAACGGTCACAACTGTTAATAAACTGTTAACGTCAAGATTCTTGTATCTATCGGGAGGTCGTGGTTGATGGTTTAGATGAAACATGTTTAAGTTTAGAGAGAGAAAATATATATATATATATATATATATATATATATATATATATATATATATATATATATATATATATATATATATATAGAGAGAGAGAGAGAGAGAGAGAGAGAGAGAGAGAGGTAAGGAAAACTTTGATATCCTTATTAGGTTCTTCATTTTTCCCACACCTCCTCAAAGGAAGAATTGAGGGGTATATATATAGGGCAAACACTAGACAACTATTACAATATTACATTAGTAATCACTACGTTATACGCATACTAGTTGTCTATACTAAATCGCTCAAATGCTAAAATAAACAATACCCTTGACCCCTGCTTAAACAGTCACCTTGACCCCTGCTTCTTTGGGGGTGGATTGTAAACAATGCTCTTCATTAATATTTCGGAATCCTCCGAAATATCACGAGAACTATGAAAAGGATAGGCTCTGAGGGATGTACTAAGGGTATCGTGTACTAAAACTAAGTACATCGCAATAGTGTGGGAGAATTACTTGACCCATGAAGCCATTGTAAAACAAGGGTTATGCTAATGCCTGTTATCATTTAGTTAATCCTAACTACACGAATATAATCTCACTAGCGATCTCGGGATGTATCACAAACACAAGTTACAGAATCTATATACTACCAGTACACTTATAAGCATTAAAGGTGAATGCTTTTTCCTATAGATCTAAAGGCGAACCTCACATTTTTGGGGTGAAAATTTTTTAGTGGATGGGTTTTTGTTCTAGCCATATAATTCTTATCCATGAGACGCTTATTAAACTAAAATTTCACTCCTATATGTTGTAAAAAAATTTAAATTTGGTGCTAAAATCAGCCTAACAGGTATCTCTTTTAGTTTATTACACATTCACTAAAAAACAAAACAAATATCTAGCAAGTTATAGTTTCTAAGGTATTCCTTTTTACCCTCCCTACNAAGTACATCGCAATAGTGTGGGAGAATTACTTGACCCATGAAGCCATTGTAAAACAAGGGTTATGCTAATGCCTGTTATCATTTAGTTAATCCTAACTACACGAATATAATCTCACTAGCGATCTCGGGATGTATCACAAACACAAGTTACAGAATCTATATACTACCAGTACACTTATAAGCATTAAAGGTGAATGCTTTTTCCTATAGATCTAAAGGCGAACCTCACATTTTTGGGGTGAAAATTTTTTAGTGGATGGGTTTTTGTTCTAGCCATATAATTCTTATCCATGAGACGCTTATTAAACTAAAATTTCACTCCTATATGTTGTAAAAAAATTTAAATTTGGTGCTAAAATCAGCCTAACAGGTATCTCTTTTAGTTTATTACACATTCACTAAAAAACAAAACAAATATCTAGCAAGTTATAGTTTCTAAGGTATTCCTTTTTACCCTCCCTACACTTAAATTGAACATTGTCCCCAATTTTATTGAAAAGTATCAAAGTTATGAGAAAGGGAAAATAAAATAGATGAAAGAAACTAATACTCAGTTGAATTTCTCGGCATGGGCGACGTGAAACATTTTTAAATCCTCCTTCAAGAAAATAAACTTCAATAAACGCTCATCATACTTCATCTTTTATCTTCTTGGCCGATATAACATGTAATTCACTAAGAAAACAAACACGAAACCTCGCATAAAATCAGTGGTAAACACTATATATGTAAAAATAAATCATAGAAATCGAATAAGATATAATGCTTGCAAAATAAATGTTTACAGATTCTTGGAAAATTAAAAATTCTGGAAATTTTCAAAAAATTAAGTTCTAGCAGAAAAACAAAATCCTGGAAAACTGTGTTGCTGCAGTGCCTGGCGCTGTCAGGTTGTAAACCCTAACACCGTCAGTGACAGTATTTTTACATTTTGTTTCTGGAAAATTTCTGGAAAAATCTGAGTATTAAAACCTGGGAATTCTGCAAAATATTCAATGTGACTTGATACAAGCATTTGACTCAAACAAACACACAAAGAAATGATAATCATTCATTATTAATTTTCATGTTCGAATTTGTTCTTTTAAACAAATACGATCTTCCTTACACTTATCTTTTTGTAAAATCCTTTATATGAAATTAAGATGAAGCTAGAAGCAAAATAAAGCATTTTCACAAATTATATTCAAAACATGAAAGATTAAGCAATGATGATAAGACATATATGTCACAAACAAAAATAAAAATCAAACAAACAAAAAGCTTGAGTTGCCTTCCAAGAAGTGTTTTTCTTTACTTACGAGTCTTGTAGCTAGACTCAAAGTCGTGGCCTATTACGTGACTCCATGGTCATCTTCTACCTTGGTTTTATATTCCGGACCTAATTATAAACATTCTTTGTAGAAACTAAGTATCTTCTTGATGCGTGTAGTGTCACGTTGTAGTATAGAGGTGTTTTATGCCTTATCAAGTTTTACATTTATATTTAGCCGAATTATCCTATAACACACACACTAACGAGAAGTGTACCCGATCAATATGTAGGTAGTGGTAAGCAGAGTGTCGATCACTAAGAGTGGAACGTAATATCTAGTTAATCTAATGAGTATTTTAATATTCTAAGTTAGTTTTATAACCTAATCTAACGTAATAGGGGGTTTAGTCTGAGAGACTAGCACAATTTGTTTAGATTAATAAAAACAGTTTTTAAAACTAATGAGAACAAATACAACGAATGGCGAACGTGTACACAGATAGATAACAGATACAAATAAGAGGCCTGACGAATGGTTAAGTAGCTTGTCACTTGTTTTATTGCTAGTTTATATGATGAGTGTCGTAATCTAATCTGTCTCGTTGGATCTTAATTATAGGCGAGTAAACCCTTAATGATTACTTATGTCTATTTTACTTAACTAATTTGCACTAGAAAAGTAAACGTGGAAGGGGTATGGCAGCCTAAGCAAAACACGGCTAGACACAGAGGTTATCAATGCACATATAACAAGTGTTAGAGTTTGTGGATAAATATTAATAAGTATATGTCTAGTATCGAACCCGAGACCACGGGATTGCACACGTTACGAATGAAGGAATTAATGAACAATAATTAATATATATAATGTTATGTATATATTTAATTATTTAAACACAAGTAAATGTTTAATGGACATTAGTAATTAGCAAGTATTGACTAATGATCGTTAAATATCAAAGATAAAGGACTAGAGNAACACACTAAACTTATCACAAAACCCTAATAAACCCTAATTAAGCCCTAATTAGGCTTATGTGCTTACAAAACCCTAATTGCTTATCTAAACTAGTTTGGAAGTGTTCAAGGCTTATGTATGAGTTACCTTAGTATATATTTAATTATTTAAACACAAGTAAATGTTTAATGGACATTAGTAATTAGCAAGTATTGACTAATGATCGTTAAATATCAAAGATAAAGGACTAGAGTGAAAATTGGACACAAGAAGGATCCGGAAGGACCCTTGGGCATTGTGGCCGGTCGTGGTAGGGAGGGGAAACCCAATCCCAAACCAATTTGTCCTCCAAGTTTCACTTAGTATAAATACAAGGCTTAGGGGTTCATTCTTGGTACCTTTTGTGCACAAGCTATAACCCTAAAACTTGTTTTCTTTTCTCTTTGTTTTGGCCGATCGTGTATCACCTCCAAGGGGTCGATTGGTTTGTTTTTTAAAACAAACTCTTGTGTTTTCATTAACTAGCATTAACATTAATTTGGTTGTAGTTCGTATGTACAAGAACGTGGTAATTACTCACTATAGTAATTATCTTGGATCGATTAACAAAACGATAAGGGGTTAATCATTGATCCTTATAAACCCTAATTAGGGTTCTTCACTTGTTATTAAAGTTTGATTCTTGTTTAGCTAGAATCAAAAGGTACGTTCTTGTTTATGTTTATGTTAATCTTTTATATGTCATACTTGATCCTATGCTTCCGCATATTGTGACTACTTGATTTGCTTAATATTATGATTGTCATGGTATATTAATTCTATCAACAAGAACCAAATAAACATCAAATAAACTTTAATCGATGGGAAAGCAATTTTAAGGGGAGCAGTATGGTAGCCACAAGCCCATCAATCTTGATGGATTAAAGAGTACTATTACAATAAAACAAAACTACTTAATGAATTAAGCACATTTAGGACCTTCTTACTGCTCTGAAATCTTCGTTTGGGGTGTGTCTTGTGTTGCCTTTTCATCTGAATTCGTCTCCTTAGGGTCTTGTTGCATACAAAATTCGTATGTGTCATGGGGTAATTATAGTTTTTGTCTGAGGGCACGATGCGGTGCATCAACTAAGTAGATGCGGCGCATCTAGATAACTTCGCGTAGGGTCCAAGATTAATTTCTGGAATATTCGTACACCGTCTTCAAATGCGGCGTATCTTGAATCTTATGCAGTGCATGTCTTTCAGTGTCTTGGATTGTCTTTGGTGAAGTCTTGACAGTAATACGCCGTATGTCAAAAGTGTAGTGCCGTGTATCTGGAGTAGAACAAGCTGGATCTTCTTCGTTGACCAAAGTTTCATATGCGGTGCATGATATAATTACATGCGGCACATTCTTCAAAGTCAGGCAATAGTCTTCGAATTCATCTAAGTATAATGATACGGCGTATCTATCTAGAATGATACGGCGTATCTATCTAGAATGATACGGCGTATCTCCTTGATTTCAATAAACTTTTTCCCTCTTGATCATTTTGCTCCATATTTCGTCCAAAATCACTAACTTTCACCAATTGCTTGTTTTTACCTGAGAATTACTAAAGTAAATGATTAAGTACCAGTTCTCATATATAATATAATAAAACAAGTCAATTAAATAGGATAAATGATGACAATATAATGTACTTATTTGATGTCATCACTTCTTTATCACATAGTCTACACCTCTTCTCTTATCTTCTTCATTCCTATAGTAAACCGATTGCTTATACTCCGTCTCTAAACTTGACAGTCATCTAAATTGTTCAATTTTATGTGGCATTTGGTAGGCAATCTCATCCGTTTCATCTTTGAACCTAACTATCCCTAAGGACGGGTCATAAGTCATCTTAGAAATTTCCAGAAATGGCCTACCTAACACTACGTGAGTCAAACAATAATCAGCCGCCTAACTAAAATCCTCCACTATCACAAAATCCGTAACATATGTGAAATTTCCAACAAAAACATGCATTCCATTAACTCGCCCCACAAAATTACTTGTCTTTCCCTTATCGGGATCTCTCCTAGGTGCCGATTGGTTTTTCATGATCCAATTATAGTGTGTCCCAGTCATAATATTTATGGGGGACTTAAGGTCAATGTAAGCCTTCCACACATGTACATGCCCGATATTACATGGTATATTTATGTTAGATGGGTCACCCTCTTGGATGATCGGTAGATTCATGAAATATGGTTGATTGGGGTCATCTAACAAATAATTATGGTATGCAAGTTCATCNTTTTCATGATCCAATTATAGTGTGTCCCAGTCATAATATTTATGGGGGACTTAAGGTCAATGTAAGCCTTCCACACATGTACATGCCCGATATTACATGGTATATTTATGTTAGATGGGTCACCCTCTTGGATGATCGGTAGATTCATGAAATATGGTTGATTGGGGTCATCTAACAAATAATTATGGTATGCAAGTTCATCTTTTGTAGGGAACCTATTAAAGTATTCATTACCTACTTCTCCCTCTTCCTTACTCTCATCATCTGATGCGCTCCAACAAGCTTTAAATTTATAATACATGAATTACCGGTTAACTAGGAACACATACGAGCAAGTATACTCGTCTGTCATAGTAAAGGGATTGGTAAGTCAAGGTCGTCCCAAGAGACATGGTTGTACTCAAGTGTTGTTTGATTGTTTAAGCAAGTAACAAGTTGATGGTTATGATTGTCACGGATTAAACCAACAAGAAAAGCAATTATGAAAGTCATGATATAAGCACACAAAGAACATACTTGTATGGACAAATGATCATAAGGATATTAGGATGTTTAGTTTGGAAAACATATTATCATTGGTAATCCTTTCGACCTATAGAACCAGTTATAATAGTCTAGCATTTTATAAATCAAGTATACATAAGTCTTAATCAATTGGTCATATCATAAATACTCATGCCTAAACCAACAACAAACAAAGAGTTCTTTCGACCCATAAACTTTGACATCATTAATTTGTGAAGTTCCATTTACTTGAAAGATGATGATAACACATATTCAAAAGACTCCTTTCGACACTAATCTCAATTAAACCTTTACTTGATATGTTTATTAATTTTCTTGCACAATCGTCACAAAGTACAAGATCAAAACTTTTGCCGATTAATGAATTGAAACTAATCACTTATTGAGAATCCTTTCGGACTCTAAACTCAACAATGATCAACCAAAACAATAAACAATGACAAGTTCCAATTCAACCAAATATGATGTCTTTCATTATAATCCAAACAAACACTAATTAAATCCAAACATCCTTTTATCACAAGTTCTCATAATAACCAAACAAGCATTAAGAGATTATCATTATCAAGACACATCACATGAAACACAAAGAACCAAACATGAGATATGAAATTCAACATCTTGATAATAATAAGGTTTACCTAAGTAGCAATTACAATGAGTAAAGAATAGGATTTGTAGCAATCCTACAAGCCTCCAATCAACCGTTACACGTTCTAACCACACTAGAGAATCGCTCCAATACTTCTTGGTGATACATCCTTCGTGAATGGTAGGGTGAATAGGGTCTTTCGGGTTTAGAGAGTTGTAGAAAATCTGCCCTTATGGTGTAAGGGAGAGTTTCCATTTGGTTTGATGATCAAAGGGTGATTTGATGCATAATAAATACTTAACCAAGCACTCCTATTTATGGTTGAATAATCCTTGGTCACCAAGCATGTTTCTTGGGCACAAAGTGTCATAAAAATGCAGCAAAAATGAGTTATGGAAGTATATGATTGGACTTGGTGGTAATTGCACTTAATTCCACACTTAAATGCAAGTTTGGAAGACTTTTAGTGCAGGAACCTGAGGCGGTTTGGAACATTCTGACCACAAAAATCAACCTAAACCCTAGGTTTGGGTCTGAACCCGGCGGTTTGGATTTCTGTGCACCTTCAAATTGGACTTTGAGCCTTGGGTTTGAACCACAACTTCAACCTTAGGTTGGAAATTGATTTGCATAAGTGTTTCAACCTTGGGTTGGCAATAAACTCCATCTTTAACAAACATCTTTGGCACTTAATCTTGACTCTGTCCTCATCGAATAACTTCATATTCTTTACTTGAACTTGGAAATAACCATAGCATGATTCTTTATCTTTGACAGAAAACTTCTCTTCGTGCACATACTTTTGATTTGTCGACTTTTCTTCGTCTTTTCGTTATTTCCTTCGACATAGTTGTACCTGAACATAAATACATCTTTTGCATATTTTAAGCGTAAAATGTTCACAAATACAACCAAATATCATGCACAAACGTACGAATAACGCCACTAAAATATGTACAAAATGAGCGTTATCAAATCCCCCACACTTAAACTTTGCTTGCCCTCAAGAAAATCTAAGAAAAGAAAAATTAAAACACATAACTAAAAAATGAAAAGAAAAATTTTAAAAATTTAAGAAAAAAAAATCTAGAAAATATCGGAAAATCTTTTTGGTTTTTTTATAAATAAGCGAAAAATAAGTGAGCGCACACTCCCCCACACTTAAGGGTTTGCTTGCCCTCAAGCAAATCTAAAAATTAAGAAAAGTAGATCCCAAATGGTGTATGAAAAATGATTAATAAAAAATATGATGCAAATCTACCAAGTACAAGTACGAGATACGATTCATCGTTTTAAGCTTTAGTGGTGAAAAATCGAGATGTTTGACAATACCCTATGGATTCTCTCGCTTGATAACATGGCTAAACACCTCACGAAAAGGAATGAAAGTATAATTCACTCAACACTCATATATTTTTGGTGGTGTATATAAGAAAATCACACTCAAATTGCTCAGTCATGATCCGTTTATTACCATAGGCTTGTACAAGTAACAAAACTCCACCGACGTGGCGTAAGCACCAAGTGTAAACATCTAATGAGGACTTTTATTCGGGTTTAGGCTAAAGGGTGATATGAGGCTCATGTTTAAATATCTCATGCAAAAACATAATAGATCGCTAGCATGAATTCTCGATTTACTCAAACAACGGATGGTTACTAAAGTAATATATCTTAGATCACTGGCGCGTTATTCGATCACTCAAGAACCGGATGGTCACTACAATATTTGTACATTTGATATCTTTACAAAGCCAAAAAGGTGGGGATAAGGCATGGGAATATTTATGAAATTGGTTTTAAAAGAAAAATAAAGTCAAGTCTAAGTCCCATGTTGCTAGTTACAAACAAACCACAATCCTGTAAATGGTTATAGTTACAGTCTTCCTCTTCTTCGAACTTTCACATATCGATACATCGATTCGCCATAATAATATTCTTCATATTTAGCACATTAGCTAACAACATATCACATAATATAGCACATTTGCTATAATTGTCATCACATATATTTTTTTTGACGACTTATTCTCTTTTTTTTCACATTTTTTTTTCAACCTTTCTCCTTCATACATCATATCTCCCTTACACTTCGCATAAGCATCACCACAAAAATACAAAACACGAATGACATCTCCTTCATCTTTGTCAGAATGGTACACACAAATGACAAAGTGTGGCTAACTCATAATCATCAAAAACAATCCAACATTCCAAGCAACTAGCAACCAACCGTTTAGACTTTGACAAGGGGTTAGGCTATGGTTTAAAGTGGAAAATCTTTTTGTATTTTCTGGATTTAACAAAAGAAAAGAATGGCTCAAAGGGTGTACTAAGGGTATCTAGCGCTTAAATGAGCGCTAACAAATGGGTTCATATGGGAGGTTAACTAACCGATGTGGCTAGCTAATATATCATTAGATGTAAAATGAAGGCCATTTGAGTTTATTTCCGAAGGTGCCTCTTTGTCACATGAATACACTTGTACCACACTAATGCGATCTCACTGCGATCTGGTAATGATTTACAAGTACAAGTTCTAGAATAAATAAAATTATCGGCACACTCATAGCAAAAGATTCAAGCATAAAAGATGTACGCTATATGAAATAGGCTCAAATCCTCACATATTTAGTGGTAAAAGGGCTATAAATATGCTAGCAAAATGTTATCGATCCTAAAAATGGATTGCAATGCCAATCGGGACACATCTCGAATTTTTCAAAATTTACCGTATTACACCAGTGGGATAATCTAGTTATTCTAATATATTAATCTATGTGCGTAAAAAAAACTAGAAGATAAGGGCAAACAAGTATACAAAACTTTCTAAAATGGCCCAAAAAATATAAGCATTTAAAACTAGTTTCGTTTACCACTATTTTACTTTCCCCTCCACACTTAAGTTATGCATTATACTCAACGTGAAAAATAAACTTCAAAGCATGCAAAATGGGGAAAATTAAGATAAGAAAAGACCGAGAGAAACGAAACTTCACGGGCTTAAGAAATCGCAATCGAATCTCCATATGATAAGATGTTAAATATATGAGATCAATCAATTTCTCCTCCAACCAAACATTTCCAATCAATAGAGTAATGCCACAATCAAATCTCCAAGAGCTTATTAAATCTGCAAAAAGAAACTAAACTACAAAAACACGTAAAATTCTAAAACTCACTTTCGTAGGCATTACGGTTGCATTTAGCGTATGCCACAAGCCTTTTAAACCCCTCGGTGGCCTGAGTGGACGAGTTAAGTCTCGTGACGGTTTCTAGTGAACATACCAACAAAGTTCGAAAATATTTTTTATTTAGAAAAAGAAATGAGTACCTATTTATTTACAACGTACCAAGTTAACAAAATTAAAAAATGCGAAAACAAAATTAAATTTTAAAAGTTTAAACATGTCGAAAAATAAAATGAACAAAATAAAATTCAAACTTTTTTTTTCGATCAGCAAATGAAACCGGG
This sequence comes from Artemisia annua, assembly GCA_014162995.1. Taxonomy (NCBI): domain Eukaryota; kingdom Viridiplantae; phylum Streptophyta; class Magnoliopsida; order Asterales; family Asteraceae; genus Artemisia; species Artemisia annua. Next base: position 46,115 of record LBNU01000319.1, read on the forward strand.
CGGTTTGGTTTTGGCCGGTTTCAAACAGAAGGGTCCAAACCGGACCGGTTCAGCCTGGACCGGCCGGTTTAGCTAAAGAATTTTTTTCCAGCTATTGGCGGTTCAAAATCAAACCGGGCGGTTTGATTTGGTCGGGTTTAAAGAAAGTCACGAACCGGACCAGTTCAAACTGAACCGGCCGGTTTTAAATTTTTTTTTCAACAGCAAAAGGCGGTTCGTGATTGAACCGGCGGTTCGGAAAATTTTGGTTCACAGAAAGTTATGAACTGGGCGGTTCATGTTTGAACCTTGGGTTCACGAATTTTTTTATAAAAAAAAGTTTAAACTTTAAAACTCTTATTGATTAAACAAAAACAAAAACATGGAATGTAGATCATATAAGAAAAAAAAAACAAGAAAATTAAGAAAAACAAGTCAAGCACAATTGGTGGTTTTTCTTTCGCAAGCAATTTCGAGCCCACAAACTTTGTAAGCAAATTTTTGAATGAGCATTTTAGAAGACATGAAACAAAATCCCAACACTAAAACACTTTGTTGACATAAATAATGCGTAAAAACGTTATTTATATTTTTTTGATATCTCTACGTTTTGATGATCACAAAATGTAAAATCACTAAACGTAAGATTACTATGTAAACAAGTATTAAGCTAGTTTATATCACTATATCCAACTTAATCACTTAAGGTATGAATAAACAAGTGCTTAATATATCTCATGATCAAAGGGGTATTTAGTTAATTACTACAAAGTTTATTTAATAATATAAACATATTATATATTTTTGAAAAACAATTTTGGTAATAAAGAAAAATGTTTTAATCATACTAAATATATGAATTCAAATTTTTAACCAAAATCAGTTAGTTTTTCACCAAATAAACTTTCTCCACTAAAGACAAGAAAATCTGGCCGTTACAACTGGGCGGCCCCCTTAATTATTGGGGCGGTCCCCTTAATTTTAAGGGGACCGGCCATGAATTAAGGGGACCGGCCACGCTCCTGTGTCAGATTTTGTCAGACTTTTTCCCTATAAATACTACCTTAAATCTGGTATTTTTACTCACCTTTTGCACAAAAATTTCAGATCTCAAATCTCTCTAAACATCCTCCAAAACCCTTTGATCATTAGATTACTAATCCTTGTTTCAAGTGATTCAATCGCTTCACATCCATCCTCATTCAAAGTGCAAAAGAAGAATACTCCTTCAACAAACAAAGCTCAAGAAGTATTGTAGTGTAGTTGTGTATATTGTGTACATTATTTATATAGTTGTGTTG
>LBNU01000322.1:1678-33626 GCA_014162995.1 Artemisia annua
GACGGCCTACATCTTCTAACACCTGACGCCGTCAGGTGTAAATTCTTGAAATCTTTCTGGCCTGTCGTTTGATAACTGAATTCCACTCTTTTGTCATCCTTACTCCTGACGCCGTCATGTTGTAATTTCCAGCTTCTTTGAGACTTTGTCGTTTTCTTCACTTTTATGCTCCAAAAACGTCCGAATATGCATGTTTTCCAGAATTCCTCTCAAAAGTACCTAAAATGACAAAAGGAACGATTTAGGGCAATGTTTGATCACATTTATACGAATTAGGGCTTAAATGACCCCCTAAAAGCGTAACACTTTTCGTCTCATCAATTACTTTTATATTAGTGTTAAATGACCCCTAGCTCATATTTTGATTGGAATAAAAGCGCATTTGCTTGAGGACAAGAAAATCTCAAGTGTAAGGGTATTTGATTAGGCGAAAAGTGTTACGCTTTTAGGGGGTCATTTAATCCCTAAATCGTTATTTTATGATCAAATATTACCTTAAATCGTTCCTTTTGTCATTTTAGGTACTTTCAGGAGGAATTCTGGAAAACATTGCATTTTGGACGCTTTTGGAGCATAAAAGTGAAGGAAACGACAAAGTCTCAAATCAAGCTAGAATTCCTACCTGACGGCGTCAGGAGTTACAAGCTGACGCCGTCACTTGAAGACAAAGGAGTTGGATTTTGACATTACCAGATGCCCTGAAGAAGAGTTGAGAAGTTTACACCTGACGGCGTCAGGTGTTAGATGGTCCAGGACGTCAGGTGTAACATTAAAGAGAGACGGCCCAGAAGGTTATAAAGGCTGACGGCGTCAGAAATGGATCTAGGTGATCCGATAACCCTAGACACGGCGGGTTGACGGCGTCAGGACTTATAACCTGACGCCGTCAGAATGTAATATCTATATATATTTTAGGATTTTCTTTCAGTAAGGTGTGCAACTTTTGGGAGAACTTTAGGGATAAACCCTAGGTCGAATTTACTGCCTTTTTCAAGAGTTTTTACCCTTGTTTCATCCATGCTTAATTAAAGATAAGTCTTCCATCAAATCAATCAATATGTCTATGTGTTGCTTGATTATATCTTATGCTTGTCTTTAAATTAACATGCTAGGCTAGGTTTCTCTTGTGTTTGCTTAGATCTAATGAAACCTAGCTATTTATTACTTGTTGTTGGTTTGTTATTAATTGTTGTGGGTGGGTGATATCGAGGTTAGGCTTAAGAAAACTGGCTAACTTCCAATTGGTGACTTGCTTGAACGTCTTAAGAAACATGAATCGGATGTGTACTATGATTAGTTGGTTGTATTTAATGCATAAGTAATTACAAGTGATTTCATGGTTTGGATACTAAACGTGTCGCTATAGAATGAAGTTTGCGCTTATAGAGTTAGGGAAGATCGTACACGGCCCTACAAATGGTATTAAGGAATACAACCCGTCATCCACACAATTGTAACAAACTAATTAACCGGTAAAAGATAGCTAGGGAGTAGTGAAATCTAAGTAAACACACTTTTCTCTATATAAGATTCACAACCATTTATTTTCTTGTTATTTTATTTTAATTGCATTTGTAGTTATTTGGGTTAGTTGACTAGCAACTAATTCCGCCCACTCTTCCAATACCCGAGATTTTTAATTGCTTTCCATAAAATATAAAAATACAAAAAGAATCATCCATCACCCTTAGACCTAATTAGAGTAGTTTTCAATCCTAACGATACTATTCCCCGAGAGAACGATCAATCCCCCGGTACTTGCCACTTCACTATACTACATCGGTCAGGAACACTGCCTGGTGGGGATTGCAAGCTTCTCAAGATCCCTTGAGAAGTAAAACCTATTGCAAGGTTGCAAAACCTACGCATCATGATCTAAGGGAGTAAAGAGGGAAGGATAGGAGTATGCTCGTATATAATACTATTATACACTTGCATATAGGAGTAGTTAGGGGAAGGCTCTCTAACTAGGAGAAACTAAGAAGTTTCGGAGGAACGAGGATTAGAGACGGAGGAGGAGTAGTTTACTGAATTCAGAATGAATTCAGATTGTTATGATGTAGAACGAAGGTTCTCATCATTAGGGGAAATGATAGGGGAAGTGTTTTAAGGGATTCAAGGTTTAAAGAACGGAAAGAGTTATATGACACACAATGTCATGAAATCATAACCACAATAGGTCATAAATAACTTGTCATAACCAAAAGTTTAACAAGTATCACTATTTATGCCATATGTGATTAGGAAGGATAGAGGTTTTGGGCAAATTGCCGGGTATGAGAAAGGAAGGAAATTTTTATGGGAAAGGGTGTTTATAGTGAGTGGATTTATTTGTCGGAGCCCACTTTATCAACACTTACTAACTACCTAAAGGGTATTATCCTAGGTTTAACCTTATAATGCCTAAAGTTCAAAAACAATATTCTTAAGGAATATTTTTCTATCTTATGGGGTGTTGGGTTCTAAGGTGCCGAGACTTCCTAACCTAAATTCTTAGGGGTTATGAGTAATACATACCCAATAGTATTACTCATAGGGTATACTAAAACCTCGAGTAGATCATAACAAGTACCTAACTTGTTATATTTCCAATGGATGGATAATTTCCTAGGGTTTAGGGTATTCTAAGGTATTCTAATAACGAATGGTCGGGAATTAGGGTTTCTATCCTTGAAAGTACTTAAGGGGTTTATAACTGTAACACCCCCAAAATTTGTCAATAACAACGGAAGACTTAATAATGACAGCGGAAGACTTGCGGGGTATTACTTCAAGGATCTTTGTCACAATCATAGAAAATGACACAAAGTGACGTTTTAAAGTTTAGATTTATTCAAAATACCAAATATTCAAGACACCAAGATGTTTCATAATTTAAACAACATGTTTATTTGAAATTTATCAAAACATTTATTTAAGCCCGTGCCGGGTTACATGCCCACTCCGTGCCTTCAAGATCCTTCTTGTTTAACTCCTGAGATAAACATGCTAAAAGTCAACAAAAAGTTGAGTGATATTCATAGGTTTAAATTTGACAGTTAAACACAAGATAAAGTCATTAATTGCAAATCACATGCAATCAAACAAGTTGAAAATCATCATATTTCCATTTCCATTATTGCCTTAAGCTCATGACACACAATGATTAACAGCCAATCATATTAAATAATATGACGTAAAATAATAGGCCCCCAAGATAGGTATTTGCCAATAACCTATGACATCAAATAAAGTGCGTTTGGTGGTTTTCTCCAACAACCAAACGGGGATTGTCAGTCCCTAATAGATCTATCCATAGTTATTTACGTTCACCCTACAAGTGATTAAGGTTCATGATCGAGGGACTTTTGGCAATAGCAACTTAAGCAATAATAACAGCCAGCCGGCATAACAATACCAATAAAATACTTGTGTTCAGGTTTTAAGCATGTATCTCCCCACAAAATAGTTTAAAAGTGGGATATGAACTTACCTCAGTAGTACAGTAGTAGAGGTAGTATCGTAATCTCAACGATGCAAGGCAACGGCTTCACACACAACCTAAAAGATATGGCAAGTTTTAGTTGATAGTCTAAGTCCAGTTTTTATCGCGAATATTAGTCATTTAGTTGTGAACAAAACTCGTGTTTGTTTAAATGTCTTAAATTCAAAAGCAAAGTTATATATATACATATAACTTGTGAGTACAATGATCGATGATCGATGGAAAGTCATCATAAATAAGTCATAGCATGTAGACGATAAGTTATGATTGTNCTGACTTGGCGCACTGGTTGTCCCAGTGTTTTGCCTAAGAGGGATGTCAGAGTAATTCCTCTTTGCAGCATCGTTCCGCGACTTATCTGGCTGCGGAGTCCGCTGGCTTTTGTGTTTCGTCATACTAGGTCTTAGTGATTGGGTCCCACGGATGGCGCCACTTATTGATACAAAAGTTGGGCGTTCCTTGTTTGGGTTCCGTCCTCCGTATCAATTGCTTGATATTGCTTGAGACCTGCGCACTAAGAAAGAAAGAAACACCGTTAGGCTTATCGAGGGATTGTCTCCCCCGATTATCCTCCGGCGTGAGAGTAAGTAATCGTAGTTTTAGGGTTGTGAGAAGAGTTAGGATCGCTTTGTAAATCGTACCTTTGCGAGGGTTAGGGTTCCTTCTATTTATAGGCATGTAACCGATAAGGTTACTTGTTCCTTACTCTACGGCGTATCCACCGATATCGGATATTGCTAGTGAATATTTTCCTTGTTTAGAAGATATTCCTTTATCCGTTCCATAAATACGTTTTGGGCTTGGGCCTTATAGGCCAAAGCCATCCAGCTGGTAGTCCAACTGTCATGAATCTGGGCCGCGCGTAGCGGGCTTAAGTATTTGTATTGTTTACTAATCGGGTCCGTGGCCCGGTGTAGACTATACGTCATCATAGCCATTACGGAGTATTTTTATACTCCATATTATTTAGTTAAGACAAGTTACATATCGGAAACAAATAGTATATTAAACCCCACGTTATGAACAATATAGTCATTCTACCTATATACTAAAGGGGGAGAAATAGGGTTCCGAGCCCCATTAAAATAGAATTAAAGGAATAAGCTAATATTTTTTCTGAAGGCAACATGCAAATAAATAAATGACATTTGCCCCATTCCTCAACTCCTATTGGTTGTAAGATGAGTCCATACAATAACTACCATGGACTCAACCACACATGATTTTTATATATATAATATTTACAAAACATACCCTTAACTTTTTGATATTTACAACTTTTGATATAACAAACTTTATTTACCAAATAACTAATAAATAGCTAGCGGTTTCTTGAATAAAAAAATTACTACCAAATAGGTCTCTCGATAATGAGCAAAACAAGCCCAATATTGATATGCTTTTACTGACGTACGGTTTTACAAAAAAATAAAAAAATAAAAATTGAAGTTTAATATATGCATAATTTTTAAATAAAAGAACTCTCAAAATGCATCCTTAACAACTTTAAAAATCATCCTAAAATTTATAATATATTTCTTTTACGAAAAAACAGAGATATCTATCAATTTTTTAATAATAAACATATAACTGAACATGCCGCTAACATATCGAGGTTAAAAAGAGTTTGTGAAATTTGGTGTAGAACTCCGTCGCAACGCGGCGAGCGCAATATTATAGCAGCGGAGACGGTGGAATAAAAAAAGTAGCAAATGATTAAAATACAATTTTGGTGATGGATGGTGGCAATAAAATAAGCAAGAAACGATCGAAATACGATTTCAGTGATACACGGTGGTGCCATAAAATAAGTAACAAATGAATCAAATACAGTTTTGTTGATAAAAAATCAATTTTGTTTTGGGTTGCAACTAAAACAANAAACCAAGGTAACCTGCGCCCACGCTTAAAAAATGGTTATTCAGTTGGAAGAGTGCCATTCTAATATATCCGAGGATGAACTTCAACAGTTCTCTGCGGACTATTATATACCTTTGGGTCTGAACCCGGTGGTGCCAGATCCAGAAGATACCATAGAGGATTACCCCGTAGGGAAGGTGGGTGTATACACGCTATTTTTCGAATGGGCGAATTATCGCGTGCCCATCACCGTATTCCTGAGGGATATCCTCGTATACTATAGCATTCCCATTTCCCAGTTGCATCCCCTAGGCGCTGGGAAAATATCCAATTTCGAGGTTAATTGTCGTTTATTGGCAATTGCTCCCACCCTCCACCTTTTCCGTGCGTTCTATCGCACAACGTGGTTAAACGGGTGGATAACGTTCACCAAGCGTGTAGGCGCGCTTCAATGTTTTGCAAAGAAAGTGGACAAGCTTCCCAATTGGAGGGAAAAGTTCTTTTGGATTGACTCTGCTATCTTTCCATTTGACTTTCCCTTCCATACCAAGTTGTCGTTGGAGAAGGATGAGCGCCCTCTAGACACGTGGTACAACCTGGATCATGCGCGGACTATTGACGCGAACCGCCTCCCTATCAGGCCGTACCCTGAGGCGTTCCTGGTGCACATGGGCATCAGTCGTAATTATTTCGACCCGCCTGACTGTGTCCCCATGTTTATAGCCGCGGATGGTTCGGGTTGGTGCTCATCGTGTCTTCTCTATCTTGTAAGCCTTTTTCTTTGTCCATATCTTATGTAACGTATTTATGTTATTTGCGCAGAGATGGATTTGTTCGGGCTGGTAGAGATGGAAAACCCCAAGTNTTACAACAGGAACTCCACTACATGATTAACCTGTCATATATAATTCAAATATATAATTAATTAGTGCTTCTATTAATCTATGTTATATGTTGAATACATTTTTATGTTAAAAAGGTGAATTTTCAAAACATGTATCAGACATGGATTCGAAAAAGCACAGATGGTGTTTCGTAACAACAAAAGGAAAGTAAAAATCGCTCACTCTCATTGCTCAACCATAACATGTTTGGTTAATAAGAAGAAATGGATTAAAATAAATGACTAAAAGAATATTAAAAGAGACACTATATAATAGTAAATATTTTTAAACATGCCATGCAATAGTAAATATGTATTTTGAAAATAATTAGTTGGCAAAAAACTCCAAGCTATCCCCATATAGAATTTAAAAATAAAGCTTATAAGTGACGTTTCAATCTCCTATATTATTGCTTCAATCGAATGTAAAAATAATGTCGGATAAACACCAAATTGTAGATGCTTAAAGAGCAAAAGGTGACGTTTCCTTGTTTCTCGCCATCGAAAAATAGATGCTTAATTAAAGCGCAAAAGCTGACGTTTCATGCACATAATACAAATGCATAAGGGTCTTTAATTAATTGTAGTTTGAGTTGTTAGCCAAGTAGTTTTGGTCTGGTGCCTTACCACACCACCTGTTGTGAACTAAAGAAGCAAACAAGCAACCACAGAGCCAAAGCATTGAACAATCCAACATAAAACGCTTCTTAACAACAAAATGTGACCACCAACAAATCGTGTGATCTGTGTTAGCACCAACTTGATATAGCCACAAACAGCGTAAAAGCATGTGCTATCGATATACTGAAATAAGTCTAGTTGGTTCCGCTGCTCCAACAGTTAGCTTGCTTGCAACAAAAAAAAGAAACAAATTCAGTTTGTTAGGCCAGTTGATTTATCACGGAATAAGAATAACTAAAAGGTGCAATGGCTTACCGAAAGCCATGCCAACACCTTCGCCAGCAAAAATAAAAGTGAGCATCGAAATAAACTCAGCTAGGGCGGCTTTCAAGGTATCCGACGAACTAGCACCGGCAGAAGTTCCAATGGAAATGCTAGAAATTGGCATTTTTGTCAAATGTCAATTCTAATATTTATGTACTTAAACTAAGAAAATTGTGAACTTAAGTTGATATGAACTTAGTCAAAAACCAAAAACAATAAACAAAAGATCCTAAAAATAAAATTTCATTGATACACAAGGGCTCTTTTACATTAATACTTTATACACAATTGTTGATTTACAATGTTAACTAGAAGACTAGTAACTATTGATACATTAACCAAGAACTGACACACCCAAATCTTTAAACACTGATCACAACAAACAACCAAACTATTGAGATACATGAACTTATGTCCTAGATCAGCAAATGATAAACCCAAAGAAAACAAAACCAGTGTACCATTTATTTAAAAACCTTAACCCACCTGCACCTAAATGATAAACCTGTTGTGGCCAATGAAGGAGGACAAGAACTGATACACCCAAATGATAAACTGGTTGTGGCCAATGATGGTTTTTGAATCGAAAAGCATGCACCATGAACTGATAAAACCATAATCGAGAAACACCGTAATAAAAGATCAACCATAACCTGAAAATGGGTCAAAACCCAAAACTTACTAGAATTGTCGTTTCGATAAGTTACGACTATAAGCTAGGTTCATTCTTTCCGTTTGATAATTATCCGGATTAAATTTGACCGGAATTGGTGTAAACGAAGATAAATACATAATTTGGTGGACAAAATTTCAGGTCTCTATAAGGAAAAAGCAATCGGCTTCAACTCCTTCAAGTAGGGGTGAGCAGAAAAACCGAAAAATCCGAATAAACCGAAAACCGAAACCGAACCGAACCGAAAATAATCGAACCGAACTAATAACCGAATCGAATTTGCCAAAACCGAACCAAACCGAACTTTTAATTCGGTTCTCGGTTTGGTTATGGTTTTGGTAATCAAAACCGAAAACCGAACCGAAAACCGAATTAATATAAACTTATATATCTTTTATATATTTATATATATAAAAAGATCAATAAAATGTTATATTTATATTTATACTTTTATTTATATATATATATAAATAACAATAAAATTTTTAAAGGGAGGTGATTTGCACACTTTCAAAAATGATTGGCACACTCAAAATGTGAGTGTGTTGACATTTATACCCTTACAGGATAAGAATAAGTCCAAACAATGTGAGGGTATAAATGTCAACACACTCAAAATTTGAGTGTGCCAATCATTTTTGGGAGTGTGCAAATCACTTCCCTTATCTAAAGTTGGTAATTGCTAAATACCGAGGTGTGACAATTTTTATAACAAGAGTTATAAAATAAAAGAAAAGTAACAAAAAAGTGTATGCTAGAAAACCAACTTGATCCATGTGCCACCCTATGTTCTACTTGCAAATTGTATTATTTGGCAATTTTTGTTGCGCGTTCATTCGAACGAACCATGAACTAATCATGACACATGATGTCTTAGGAAAACACTTGAACCTTATGCAACCTTCTCATGAAATCTTAAAGGACATGACTGGATCAAGTAATGCAACACTTGTATATCATCGCAACCAAAGTCTAAGTATCAAAGACATCAGTAGGGCAAGTCAACCAAGCTTGCACCTAATGAAATTGTTTGGTATGAAATTTTGCTTCTATCAAAGACATCGCAGCCGCTGACCGGCATATTTTTTATTTATTATTATTATTATTATTATTATTATTATTATTATTATTATTATTATTATTATTATTATTTTTACCATTAGTATGTATTTAGCTGCCATGCTATAAAGTTAAGGATATGTGAAATTATGAGTCTAACATTTGGCATTTTTATTGAAAATTTATGAGGCTGATTGACATTACTATGGAAAAGCATGTATTTTAGCAAGTCTGTTGTAGTGCAGAGTATTCACTTATAATGATCGATCATTACTTTCGAAAGTAGTAATGTAAATATGTTCACCAACTATAAGTAATGTTACTATATGTTGTTTATCAACATGTAAGGGATATTGATAACATCAGTGAGGGATATTGATAACATCAAATAGTATATTGTTTATCAACATGTGACGAAAATTCTAAATTCTTTCACGGGATGATTAACAACAAGAGGAGATCTCAAGCTATTACCGGTATTTTGCATGATGGAGTTTGGATTTCGGATCCGCATCTCATTAAGGAAGCCTTTCTTAATTACTATAAAGATAAGTTCCAAACTCATGATTCTCAAGTGGTGTTTTCTCCGATGATAAATTCTACTAATCTAAGTTCTCTTGATCGTGACTCTTTGAAGACAAACATCTCGTTAGGTGAAGTTAAAAAAGCTGTTTGGGATTGTGGAAGCTATAAAACTCCTGGTCCTGATGGATTCTCTTTCGCCTTTATAAAGAAATATTGGGATCTCATAAAGACAGATATTTTCGAGTTTGTTAGTTCATTCTTCACTTCAGGTTCGATGCCTCAAGGTGCCAACTCCTCTTTTTTCACGCTTATCCCGAAGATCAGTAACCCTATTTCTATTAAAGATTTCCGTCCCATTTCGCTCATTGGTATTCATTACAAGATAATCGCCAAAATTCTTGCTAACCTGCTTTCTAGAGTAATCAACAAGGTTGTTAGTAAAGAGCAATCTACCTTCATATCTGATCGTCAGATTCTTGACGGTCCTCTTATCATTAGTGAGGTCATCCAGTGGTACAAAAAAGGGAAGAAAAAGATGTTAATCTTCAAGGTAGATTTTGAAAAAGCTTTCGATTCGGTTAGTTGGAAATACCTGGATTTTGTTCTTCTTAGCCTTGGTTTTGGTTCTAAATGGAGTTCATGGATTAGAGCTTGTCTTCACTCTTTAGAGCTTCTATTTTGATTAATGGTAGTCCTACTTCCGAATTTTCTATTAAATGTGGTTTAAGGCAAGGAGATCCTCTATCTCCTTTCTTTTTTATTCTTGTTATGGAGGGACTTCATTGTGCTATGTCTAACGCAGTCAGTTCTGGCCTCATTCGTGGGATCAATTTTGGTTCTTCTGGTATTACTTTATCTCATTTGTTTTATGCAGACGACGTGGTTATTACTTCTGATTGGAATTCTAGTGATATTGACAACATTATTCGGGTTCTTCATGTTTTTTATCTCGCCTCTGGCCTAAGAATCAATATTCANTTTTATTTATTATTATTATTATTATTATTATTATTATTATTATTATTATTATTATTATTATTATTATTTTTACCATTAGTATGTATTTAGCTGCCATGCTATAAAGTTAAGGATATGTGAAATTATGAGTCTAACATTTGGCATTTTTATTGAAAATTTATGAGGCTGATTGACATTACTATGGAAAAGCATGTATTTTAGCAAGTCTGTTGTAGTGCAGAGTATTCACTTATAATGATCGATCATTACTTTCGAAAGTAGTAATGTAAATATGTTCACCAACTATAAGTAATGTTACTATATGTTGTTTATCAACATGTAAGGGATATTGATAACATCAGTGAGGGATATTGATAACATCAAATAGTATATTGTTTATCAACATGTGACGAAAATTCTAAATTCTTTCACGGGATGATTAACAACAAGAGGAGATCTCAAGCTATTACCGGTATTTTGCATGATGGAGTTTGGATTTCGGATCCGCATCTCATTAAGGAAGCCTTTCTTAATTACTATAAAGATAAGTTCCAAACTCATGATTCTCAAGTGGTGTTTTCTCCGATGATAAATTCTACTAATCTAAGTTCTCTTGATCGTGACTCTTTGAAGACAAACATCTCGTTAGGTGAAGTTAAAAAAGCTGTTTGGGATTGTGGAAGCTATAAAACTCCTGGTCCTGATGGATTCTCTTTCGCCTTTATAAAGAAATATTGGGATCTCATAAAGACAGATATTTTCGAGTTTGTTAGTTCATTCTTCACTTCAGGTTCGATGCCTCAAGGTGCCAACTCCTCTTTTTTCACGCTTATCCCGAAGATCAGTAACCCTATTTCTATTAAAGATTTCCGTCCCATTTCGCTCATTGGTATTCATTACAAGATAATCGCCAAAATTCTTGCTAACCTGCTTTCTAGAGTAATCAACAAGGTTGTTAGTAAAGAGCAATCTACCTTCATATCTGATCGTCAGATTCTTGACGGTCCTCTTATCATTAGTGAGGTCATCCAGTGGTACAAAAAAGGGAAGAAAAAGATGTTAATCTTCAAGGTAGATTTTGAAAAAGCTTTCGATTCGGTTAGTTGGAAATACCTGGATTTTGTTCTTCTTAGCCTTGGTTTTGGTTCTAAATGGAGTTCATGGATTAGAGCTTGTCTTCACTCTTTAGAGCTTCTATTTTGATTAATGGTAGTCCTACTTCCGAATTTTCTATTAAATGTGGTTTAAGGCAAGGAGATCCTCTATCTCCTTTCTTTTTTATTCTTGTTATGGAGGGACTTCATTGTGCTATGTCTAACGCAGTCAGTTCTGGCCTCATTCGTGGGATCAATTTTGGTTCTTCTGGTATTACTTTATCTCATTTGTTTTATGCAAACGACGTGGTTATTACTTCTGATTGGAATTCTAGTGATATTGACAACATTATTCGGGTTCTTCATGTTTTTTATCTCGCATCGGGCCTAAGAATCAATATTCACAAATCCAACATTTATGGTATTGGAGTATCTAATGAGGAAGTTTCTTCTATGGCTAGTAGGACTGGATGTGCTGCGGGTTTATTTCCCTTCACGTATCTTGGACTTCCGATTGGTTCTAACATGAACCTTACTTCCAACCGGCGTGTTTTGATTGATCGCTTCCAAAAGAGACTCTCCTCCTGGAAAGACAACTTATTATCCATAGGAGAGCGTCTCACCCTTATCAAAGCAGTTTTAGGTAGTCTCGGCTTATACTACCTCTCGATTTTTAAAGCTCCAGAGATTGTTTTAAATTCCTTGGAAAGGCTTCGCTCTAGATTCTTTTGGGGTGGTACTCAAGATTCCAAGAATATAGCGTGGGTTAAAGGTCTAATGTTCTCCCTTCCTTCAATAAAGGAGGCTTGAACGTTGGTAGTTTAAAGGCTTTCAACCTTGCTCTTCTTCAAAAGTGGCGTTGGAGGATGTTTTGTTCTTAGAATTCGTTATGGGTTAAAATTATTAAGGCGTTTCATGGTCAAGAGGGTGGTCTGGATAATCAAGGTTATAATTTTAGTGGCACTTGGTCAAGGATTGTTGGTTCTTCCAATTTTCTTCATTCGAAAGATATCATCCCGCTTAATTCTTTTCGTTTCAAAGTGGGATGTGGTACCCGTATTCGTTTTTGGAAAGATATTTGGATTGGTGACTCTCCTCTTCAAACTCGGTACAACAGGCTTTATAGATTAGATCAAGACAAAGACTGCTTTATCATCGATCGTATTGTCAACGGTCAATGGCATTGGAACTGGTCCAGGGCTGATATTGGCACCCGAAACTCGGCCTATTTGAGGGACTTACTTATAGAAATAAGTCAGGTAGATCTTAGCATGGAAGATGATACTTGTGTTTGGACGATGGCTGATGATGGCATTTTTTCAGTAAGTAGTACTCGCCGTCTTATTGATTCTAAGATCCTTCCTTCTATGTTGCCATCGACTTCATGGAATAAAATTCTTCCAAGCAAGGTGAACATTTTCTATGGAGGTTGTCTTTGGATCGGTTACCTCATCGGTTAAACCTTTCATCTCATGGAATCGATATTCAATCGATCTCGTGCCCCTCCTGTAATAGTAATGTTGAATCCTCTGACCACATTTTCTTTGATTGTGATTTAGTCAAGGAGATTTGGTCGCTTGTTCGTAAGTGGTGTGATATCCATTTTTCTCCATTTGCGTCTTATGATAGTTGGAAAAACTGGTTTTACGTGGCACGCTCCTAAAGAGAAATCTCGTCATGTTTATGTTATCTTCGCGGCTTTTTTCTGGTGGATGTGGAGATATCGTAACAACATCATCTTTTGTGCTCAACCGATGAAGAAAGGTGATCTATTTGATAAAAGGTGATCTATTTGATAATATCCATTCCTCTTCATTTTCTTGGCTTTCTCACAGGGGTCGCATGTCGAGTAATTGGGTTGAATGGCTGAAAATCCTTTATTGCTAGTGGGTTCGTGATGTTTGTTTTCGTGGTGGTGCGGGCTTATTTTCTATGTTTGGAACATAAGCTTCTTTGTTTCTTTTTTGTTTTATTTCCTCGAGGCTTGTTTGGGCCTTCATCAAAAACACTCCGGAGTGAAAACCGGTGGCTCGGCCTCCGTGAGTGGGGATTTTTATCTAGTCTCGGGTTTTTTGTAATCGGCTAGAGTTTTTTCATCCATTTTGCAGTCCTCGCAGTTAAAGCCTCGGGTAGAGTCTAGTTCATGTAGTTTGTGTCTAGTCTGTACTGTTTTTTGCTTCTAGCGCCTTGCTAGTAGCAGTTATATATATATATATATATATATATATATATATATATATATATGTATGTATATATATATATATGTATATATATATATATATATATATATATATATATATATATATATATATATATATATATATATATATATATATATATATATATATATATATATATATATATATATATATATATATATATATATATATATATATATATATATATATATATATATATATATATATATATATATATATATATATATATATATATATATATATATGTATATATATATATATGTATATACATATATACATATATATATACATATATATATATGTATATGTATATATGTATATACGTATATACATATATACATATATATATATACATATATACATATATATATATATACATATATATATACGTATATACATATACATATTATATATATATATATATATATATATATATATATATATATATATATATATATATATATATATATATATATATATATATATATATATATATATATATATATATATCTTTGCCGTTAAAAAAAATAGTATATTGTTTTTAGTATCATTATATGATGTTTATCGCCTTGTTTTATAATGTTTTATATGAATTTGGTACATCGTCGCTACATACAGAATTGGTCATAAAGAGACGTTGGAACAGAAAGATGCAGAGGCTTAATTTGAAGATAATTGTGGAAAATGCTACAAGTGAATTCTACGGCCAAAAGAGGTAATATATCTATGCCGTAGATAGTATGAAGAACTTAGCATATTTGAGACATAGCATATACGGCGCAGGATGGACTTTATTCCTATGCCGTAGCCAAGAGGAATATTCAAGGATTTTCTTGACGTAGCATATACGGTATAGTGATCGAGGCTGATTTAGATGAAAGACGTTGTTGCACCAATTTGATCATAACTTCTTCATATGAGCTCTATTTTAGTTGATTCACGTAAAGAAAAAAAAAAAGAAAAAAATAAAAATAAAATTAAAAAAGAGAGAACTACATAATTATTATATATATTAAAGCACATGTAATGCGACATCGGTCTATCATAGTGGGCTCCTCGCTTTTTTCTTCAGCCTGGTCCATGGTTCTTATAGATTGGTGAGCCCACTCAAGAAAGTATTTTGATATAAAGTAATCTATAGTCACACACATTTTACATTTTTACGGTCACTTTTTTTTCTATAAAAAATGTATACAAACAATGTTATGTCCATTATAAATATGTCTCATATATAGTTTAGTTGAGGCTTAAACCTACAATCATTTGCTTGAGTAAAAATAATAAAAGAATATTGTCAACATAAAAAAACACAAACAAAAAATTATGACTGTAGTTATGTTAGATATCATACACATAACACTAACAAGTAGTTTAAAATAAACCATAAAAAGGATAGCCAGGCCCCAGTTCCCAGGGTCTCGGTTAAGAACGGCGATGACCTATGTTTCACACGGCGCACGATTCCAATTTCTTGCACAGATATTTGGAAACTAAATAAAACACAAAAAAAAAAATGCAGAAAAATTTTTTTTTAAAAAAAAAAGAAAGAAAAAAAACCCAAAAAACAAAAAAAAAAGCACCCAAAACATTATTAGTTATACTAATTAACAAATTCACAAAGTTAGTTACATGTCCCGAGAAACACAACCATATTCCGTAATAACTAATTCGTTAATATTACAAAAACGGGTGTATTCTTACACCAACAATCTATCTAAAAATCTTACCTAAATTCCCCGGCAACTACAGCGCCCCGCCGTAACGCGGTGGACCGGCGCCCTACTCGTTAAATAATAAAGAGCATGAAAATCAGAAGTTAGTTCTTGGTTTTATCTGCTTCAAAATTTCAAATAACAACTCGTAGACTATTACTGTACTACATAATTGGGCCTAGGTATATTATTTTGAGCTTAAGGATGTAAACTAAAGAAGAAAAGAGGTCCTGGGCCCCCAGTTGGGCTGTTGACTGATCGAGCAAAGGAGGAACAAAGGAATAAAACCTTTGGGGCTTGATTAGGGGTGTTCAGGGATCGGGTAATATTCACAGAAATCGAATACTAGAATTTAACCGAACCGAAAAAATAACCGAATTTGTAACTGAATCGAGTTGGTCATAACCGAACCGAACTACAATTTCGGTTATCGGTTTGGATGTGATTTTAGCAATGAAAATCGAAAACCGAACCGAAAACCAAATTCTTATAAATATATATTTTTTTCTATGTATTTATGTGAAAAAAAAAATTACTAAAACTCTTTTTATTATAAATATAACATTTTTCTATGTATATATTTAATTTTTTTTTCTAAAACTTATTTTAGTATAAATATATCATTATTTAAGCTGGAAAAAAATTTGTACTAAAAATATATATAATTAAATGAAAATAAATTAATTAAAATTATGTAATCCGGTTTATTTAGTTCAGTTTTCGGTTATTCGGTTTGGTTGAATCAAATTTGAATTAGGTTCGGTTCAGTTCGGTTTGACCCAGAATTTTTTTTTAACCGAACTAACTGAATAACCCGATAACCAAACCGATTAACACCCTTACTTGTGATATATAATTCGCTAGAGAAAAATAATAAGGGATTTATTGTGAAACAATATAAAGAATAATAAAGAAGAATACAATAAAATAGAAGAATGATGATTGTTTTATTCATCTCTAAAAAAATATATATTTATAATACAAGATAGAATATTCCGGAAGATATGTAATCTCCTTACATAACTCAAACACCTCTAATCAATATCCTATAAGATATGGACATATATATCATAATTATTTATAACACTCCCTCTTGGATGCCTATTTAAGGATTATGCCTCGTTAAAACCTTATTAGATAAAACCCAGTGGGACAAAAATCTAATGAAGAAAAAAAGAGTACATAATTCCTTTATACGCTTGGGGATGTTGCCTCATTAAAAACCTTGCCAGAAAACCCTATGGGGACAAAACCGTGGTCAAGGGAAAAAGAGCGCAACACGTATCTTCTCTCCCCTTGATGATCACATCACAAGCTCATTGAATAAGTGAAATGCACCTTAAAGTGTCTTGATAAAATCACATAAATAAATATTCTCTACATGTTGTTCACATATCTAGTTTAAGGATTAAGATACGTTATACTCCTCATTCAAGTAAATCCTTGTACGTCACATATACACATCTTAGTATGGCACATTTAAATCGATATTGTGATCATTATCTTTATAAATCAATGGAGTCTTTTTAACATCACGTGCCTCATAAATATGGTTGTCGTTTATCCATATAAATATAGTTACCATCTTTCTCTAGCTTTCATTATGTACAAGGATTTCATCCTTAAGATATTCAATTCGTAAACTCAGACAAAATATCTTTTATTTCAAGGTTCAATTTCTAAGCAGCCAATCGCCTTTGAAGCTCTGTCGAAGTTCTATCAATATTCAGATTATTAAGCTATATGAAACTTACATCATATTGAAATCCAAGTCTTCGTATAAAGTAACATGGACAAATATAGTTATTTTATGGCACAATTTCAGTGAGTATATTCTAAGGCGATTATAACATATATGCCTAATAATATGATTCATTTAGTATAATCAAATAATGTTCTCGAGAACTTTTCTTATATGCTATAAGCATTAAAAATTACTAGCATGCTTCATAAAATCTGAACATCTCATGAACTCTATTAATATATTTTTAGACGCATATTAATGACTTATTATATTGCCAGACATGTAAAATATTAAATACATTATTGGATCCACCACATGAGAACATATCTCTATATGCAAAGTCTTTACGAAAATATTTGTATGCCATCAATTATTCCTTACATATTATAGTTTCAATACTTTAATTTCGCTTTTTTATAAAGATCAATGCATATCCAATAATTTTGCAAATTCATATGTATGAACTTCAAGTCCCAGTAACCAGGTTTTATCACAAGAAACTTCAATCTTTCATTAGTTTTATGCGTCTTTACATCATTTGGCCATTCATTTTTACATATGCACTTCCTATAGGTATGCTTCCATGATCATTACCATGATAATGGCGCTATCTTATTTATTTACAAAATCATATATAATAGTACTATCGACGTCGATTCATTTCTTTTCGATTTCAAACTTTACTTAGACATTATATTATATCATTTCTTGAGATCTTATATACTTTCGTTCACCCGGAAATTTTCAAGAACCATTATGTCTAGTGTCTCTTTAAGAGACTATGGGGTCTTTATTACCTCGATTCGACCATCTTAATTTTCTTACTCCATTTCATTATTCATTTGAGGACTTTTACTTGGAATCCAGTAGTCTATCATGCTGCAACCATGCCATAGACTCACTACCAATCATTGGTTGTCATGTTGAGACATACATTATAATTGGAGCATTAGCAGCATATCTATGACCTAGTCACTTCTTTAGGTCACTAAAGATGTCTGACAATTATTATATTTGAAATATAAATTGTCCCTTAAACTTCGAGTTCATACTCATTAGTGTGAGGATCAACATTTATATTATCATAATTCATTTTAAATTTGCCGCTGCTCACTATCCCCTTGAATGAATTATCAAATTCAACATACCAGATTTGTATGCGTTGTGGTAGATTTACAATACATGTTCCGCACATTTTCAAAAAACTTTAAATGGGAAACATATGGTTCGTGACCAAAATCATTCAAATGGGGAGGATTCATTATAGATTGTTAGCAAGATGCGAATTCATATGTTATAACATGTCCGATAAACTAAAAGTTTTGTTCTAACAATTAGTGGCTTTGCAATCAACTGAAGATGTTTTTATAAACGTTTCAACAAAAGCAATTAGTGTATAAACATGGACTACATAAAGTTCAATACGTATTCCAATAATTTCCTATCATATGAAAATATTCACCACCATTTCCAAAGATACAATCTGAAAACCATGCTCGCATTTTATAAGCCGAGCCATTAACAACGCTAACTTTAAGTTACGTATTTAATGATCATTTTGATGATGCATCGTTTTTAAACTCAAGATGATCCCCATGTCAGATGTATATGCCTACATACATCTCCTTTATATTCTTTCCAAAAATTATGGGAACAGTTCTTACTTTGATTTAGTTATGATAGATAAACTAGACGAGTACCCGTGCATAGCAACGGGATTTTATAGCGATAGATAGTTTATTGATAAAAAAAAGTTTATAGGTTATAAACGGAAAATAATAAAAGTTTGAAGATTTGGGAATTAAACATAATGTTTTTAAACCCGGTTCGACCCGGGTTGTTCAACCGGTTGAACCGTTCTGGTCGGAAAATGAGTTGATTTAAACCGGGTCAACTTGCTAGGTTGGGTCGAAAACTGGTCAAATTAAACTGGGTCAACCCAGCGGGTTTGAAGCGTCCCGGGTCAACCCGGTTTGTATTTTAATTGGTTGTACAATGTGAATAAATCATTGTACTTTTAAGTAATGGGGTGTTTTAATAAGAGTATTAATTACATTTCACTTTTCTCTCTCATTTGACTATTGTTGAAAACTCAACATTTCACTTTTACCATTTTTCCATTATAGATAGTATAGATAATTAACTTCCACTGAGAACAATCAAATCTATCTTTAAAGAAACTTATGGTTATTCTATACGTTTCGCATCATCATTGACCCGGTATGGTCCAACCGTTATGCCAATTACTATAACAATCTTGGGTCATAAAGTTATACTTTATGACAACATGTGTTTTAATTGCATATTTTTTCTTATGTAAAACTCGAATATGGAGAACTTAATAGATTATCACATTTCTACAATCAAAACGTTATAAGCTCTTTTACGGCTTCCACATAGTTCAATATATTTTCATACTAGCCTATAGCATTATTAAAGAATAAAATATAAAGAATAACAAAGAAGAACACAATAAAATGGAAGAATGAAGAATTGTTTTATTCAATTCATCTCTCAAAGGAGGAATATTTATAATACAAGATAGAATATTCTGGAAGATATGTAATCTCCTTACATAACTCAAATACCTCTAATTGATATCATAAGCAGGACAATAACAATATTTAAGTTTGGTTTGGTCTTTTTATCCTTTAATAACACATTGAACTTATACTTTTATTGTTATGTCATATTATTTGTTATGATTAGCTATTATCTTTAATGTTTGTTTAGTTGATGAGTCTATGTTTTAGTTAATTTAATCTTATAGTTTAATTTACGATCTTTTTGGATAGTTTGTGTGTTTGAAAGTCTTATTCTTTGGTATTAGTTGAGGATCTGTAGTTGATTATGTGCTAGGGAGTACGCCACAAACTGAAACCCGGCGTGTTTGATTGACTATCGGATGACCAATCCCTCTTAGTTCATGAACATTGATTGGCTTACAGTAGGAGTAATTGATCAAATAATGTAAGACAATATTGGTAAACTCGAAACTTATAGATATCGGATGTTAGCGGGAAACATAGACACATCTTATAGATTAGTTGGTAAGCTTAATGTTTGAAAACTAGATAAGCTATTCTCTAAAAGCTTAGGTGTTGGGGTATAAAAGATCAAAGTGCTGCTGAAGACTAAAGTGCTGCTAAAGTGTTTAAAGTCAAAGTACTGTTTGTGATCAAAGTACTGCTCGTTGATAAAGTCAAAGTACTGCTTGAAGATAAAGACTGAAGATTAGATTAGGAATATTATGTATAATCTAGAATATTCTATAGTTAGAGTTTGTATACTTGTCGTTCAAGTATTGTAAACCGACTAGGGTATTCCTTGTGCCTATAAAAGGATCCCTAAGTCATTATTAGAGATACAAATACTCACGAATACTTTTAGAGAAAAGCTAAAGTTCGATATTAGCTATATTAGGGTTGTTTGTGAATCTGTACAATTAGCAGATTCAAAGTTTGGTTAATATAAAGTGTTAAAGTTGTTATAATTCTTCTTAGCTTTGTTAAGTAATTCCGCATACTTAATAGAGTAATTCAGTGTTTCATCATTAGTAGTTTAGGATTTATCCAAGACTGCTAAACCTTAGACAAGCTATAATAAAGTAGTTTGGTCAGAGTATAACGATCCAACAAGTGGTATCAGAGCTTGTGTGGAAACTCTGATTAAGAAGAAACCCTAAACCCAAAACTAAGTCGATCTTTTAAACAAACCCTACAAGATGTCTCAACCTGAACCTACACCTATGCCATCCATCACCACTGTTAGAATTCCCATAGTCAATAAGGGAGAGTATGATCTCTGGAGCATGAAGATGAGGCAGTACATTGCTATTACTGACTCTGCACTTTGGGATATCATTGTCAATGGCAATCAAGTTATAGAAGAACCTGTAGTTGTTCCTGGACAGCCTAAACCACCTCAGCAACAACTCTCAGCAACTGTGAAGAGGAATCAAGACAAAGCTCTCAACATACTGCTGTCTGCTATCCCTGCCACCTGTTGAAGTTTCATAATGCTAAGGATGCTAAACAGCTGTGGGCTGCTATCAAAACAAGATTTGGAGGTAATGATGCTTCCAAGAAGATGCACAGAAGTTTGTTGAAATAGCAATTTGAAACCTTTGCTGTTGGAGAAAGAGAAGGACTTGATGCTGCCTATGAGAGATTTCAAAATCTTCTCAGTATGCTAGAGATACATGGTGTAGAAGTCTCTACTGAAGATGCAAACTTGAAGTTCCTAAGAAGTTTGCCATCTATCTGACATGTGATTGCTACTATGATCAGAGGTCAACCTGATTTGGCTACTATGGACTTTGATGATTTATACAACAACTTGAAGGTATATGAGCATGAGATGAATGGTAAATCAGGTTCATCAACCAACAGTATTGCTTTTGTGTCTCCTGCCAAGACAAACAGTACTTCCACTAAAAGTACTGCTTATCCAGTTCAAAGTACTGTTGTTGATGTTTACTCAACTGTGTCTACTACCACTTCACAACTCTCAAACAACATCAATTGTGATGATGTTGTGTGCTCATTCTTTGCTCAACAAGCCACTTTACCTGTTACCTATGAAGAAGACCTACTGCAGATTGAAGAAGATGATCTAGAAGAAATTTACATTAGATGGCAAGTTGCTATGATTACTGCTAGGATCAAGAAGTTCATGAAGAAAACAGGAAGAGGGATTGATTTCAAGGCCAAACAAGGTATTACATTTGACAAGTCTAAGATTGAATGCTTTAACTGTCAAAAGACTGGTCACTTTGCAAGGGAATGTAAGTTTGCCAAGTATCAAGCAAACAGGATGATAGAGAAACCCAAGGTTGAACTCAAGGAGCTTCCTGAACCTAAACCAAAAGCATTTGTGGCTCAAGAAAACTTATCAGAGGTTGACTGGAGTGTTGAAATTAATGATGAACCAGTTACTCTCTCTATGGTTGCAATGGAGGAATATGATTGGAGCACAGCTTTTGATGAGGAACCAGGATGTACTGCTTTGGATTCCACTGATGATCTTGGAGGCTTTGACTGGAGCATGGAGAATGAAGATGCACTTGTCCTGTTGGCTTTGGTTGCTACTGCACCTACTTCATCTACTGCTACTGAGGTATGCTCTAAGTGCAATAATGTGTATCAAAACGTACTTAGTGATTATGTGTCTGAAAGAGATAAACATAATAAAGCTAGGTCTGAAGTCTTAGGTTATCAATTGACCTTAGAGTCCTTAGAAGCTAAAATAATTACACATGAAAATAATGAAGTAGCTTGGGCTGAAAAATATCAACAACAGGACTATCAGTTAAAGTTAAGTGAATGGAAGTTAGGATGTAAGGTGTCTGAGTTAGAAAAGATGACTAAGGAAAGAGATGATTTGTTAGAAAAACTTAAAAGTTGGAAAGAAGCTGGTCTTACACATGTTAGTTTCTGTGAAAAACAAAGAAGAACAAACGTTAAAATAGGACTAGGTTATGGTGTTGAGTATAGTAGTTCAGAAGAGAACCCAACTTGTGATAAGGAACAAGAAAGTTCAGAGGAAATCTCAACTAGTGAATTTGAAACTTGCTCAAAAGAAAACAGATCTAGGAGTGAGGAACCCATAAGCCCAACACCTCCTGAATTTAAGAAAGATGAGGGGTATCATGCAGTTCCTCATGCTGTTGGAAGTTTTCAACCACCTAGGAAAGATGTTTCTTGTTATGGAGTAGACAATCTAGAGTTTAGGAATAAACTTAAGGGTCAATCTAATCCAGGTTCATCTGAAGTCAAAGTTGAGATTCTTAAGAATCATGGGAATACTAGGGGATCAGGGAATAATGTTAATGATAAGAGTTTCTCTATACCCTTTTCAAAACCAGCAGTATTTTCTCACTTTAATCAAAGGACTGTTAGTCACTCAGCAGTTCCCTCAAAGAATTCTTTCCAACACACTGCTAACTTTAGAAACTCTTCTCATTATTCACCTAGAAGTCACACTGGTCTTGGGTATAACCCTCAAAGATCTGGATTTGGGTCAATGAATCAAAAATTATGTTTTGTTTGTTATAGTCCTAATCATTTGATAAAAGATTGTACCTTACATTCAAATTACTTAAGTCAATACCCAAAGACCAGATCTGTACAAAATAGGCCTACAGAAACTAAACCAGCTTCACCCAAACCTGTTTGGAATTATTCTAGAAGGGTCAATCATAGTAATTTCACTAAATCATATAGGTACCCTCCACAGAAAAGAACTTTTTCTAAACAACCAGTACCTACAGGTCATTCTTTTCAAGGTACTGGTAAGCCACAAACAGTATTCTCTCAAAGTACTGTTAGGAGATTTTCACCTAATCAAGGTACTACTAATGTAAGACCAAATGTTTCAAAACGAGCTCCTGGCTATGATACCAATTTTTCTACATCTAAGAGGCCTTACAAAAGAGTACCTAAACCACAGACCTCAACACAAAAAGTTAAAACTATGTGGGTCAAATAGGAAAGTACTGTTGGGGACAAACCAGTACTTTCAGAACGTGTGGGTGAAAAAGAACATGCTGTTGTAAAAGAAAGTTGTTTTTCTAACAAAGATCAAGTTTTTGAACAAAAGAAAGTTATTGATCATGTTTTAAAAGATAGTGTGAATTACATACTTAAAGATTTTAAGTATGTGACTCCACAAGGGGAACACAAGTCAGTATTGGCTTGGGTTCCTAAAAGAAACTAACTTTCTTATCTTTGTGCAGGGCAACCCAGAAGAGGAGCTTAAAGATCATTTGATTGTTGATAGTGGTTGCTCTGGAAGCATGACAGGAGAAAAGCAGATTCTGTCAGATTTTAAGCCATTTTTTGGAGGAAAAGTTGCATTTGGGGATGATGCTACTGGAGGGAGAATTACAGGCAAAGGAACTATCAAGACTGGAAAGATTGACTTTGAGAATGTTAGCTATGTGAAGGAGCTCAAGTTCAATTTACTATCAGCTTCTCAGATCTGTGACAAGAAGTACCCTGTCTTGTTCACTGAAACAGAATGTTTAATTCTTTCACTTGAATTCAAGTTTGTAGCTGAAGAATTAGTGGTCTTAAGGGCACCAAGGACCAATGATGTGTACAGCATTGATATGAAGAATATCTTAGCTACTGAGAATGTTACATGTTTAGTAGCTAAAGCATCAACTGAAGAAGCACATCTATGGCACAGAAGACTAGGTCATGTGAATTTCAAGAACATCAACAAGTTAGTCAGAGGCAATCTAGTTCGAGGTTTACCTTCCAAAACTTTCAAGACTGATCAATCATGCTTGGCCTGCAAGAAGGGTAAACAACATAAAGCTTCCTGTAAAAAGCTTGAGGAAAGAACTGTAAGAGAACCTTTGGAGCTGTTGCATATGGATCTTTTTGGACCTGTTTCTGTTTCAAGCCTCAACAAGAAGAAGTACTGCTTAGTTGTCACAGATGATTGCAGTCGTTTTAGTTGGGTCTTTTTCTTGGGATTTAAAGATGAGACATTTGATGCCATTCATGATTTAATCATCTCCCTAGAAAATCAGTTAAGACATAAGGTTAGAGGTATTAGATGTGACAATGGGACTGAGTTCAAGAACAAACTTATGGATGACTTTTGTGCTAACAAGGGGATCAAGAGGGAATTCAGTATTGCAAGAACTCCTCAGCAGAATGGAGTTGCAGAAAGAAAGAACAGAACTTTGATAGAAGCAGCAAGGACTATGCTAGCAGACTCACTCTTACCTATTCAGTTTTGGGCTGAAGCAGTAAGTGCTGCTTGCTATATTTTGAATAGAGTTTCTATCACCAAACCTCAAATGAAGACACCCTATGAATTATTGATGGACAGAAAACCTAGTATCAGCTTTATGAAGCCTTTTGGATGTCCTCTTACTATTCTTAATACCATTGACAATTTGGGAAAATTTGATGGCAAGTCTGAGGAAGGATATCTCTTGGGTTATTCTACAAACAGTAAAGGTTTTCGGGTGTATAACAAAGTTACAAAGAAGGTTCAAGACTGTCTTCATGTTGAATTCCTTGAAGATCTACCAAACCAGAAAGGTAAAGGTCCTGATTGGATGTTTGATCTTGATATATTGACTCCTTCTATGAACTATGTGCCTGTTAGGGGGGAGAATCAAGTTGTCCATTCAGAAGAAGACAATTCACAGTTCATAGTTCATGGTGTCAATGCTAGTCCTACAGATGCTGACAAAGAACAAAGTACTGTCAATAAAAACCAAGGTACTGCTAATGATAAGCAAGATACTGTTAACTCAACCACAACAGTCTCTGATGAAGATCAAGCTATACAAGATGAATTAAATAGGATGCTTTTTCAAGAAACACTTGCAAAGTCCTATGAAGATGATCTAAGACGAGCTTATGAAGCAGAACAGACAAAAGAAAATTCTAAATCTTCAACTGACAGCACTTTGAAGAACAGTACTTTGGATCCCAGTACTTTGGATCAAAGTACTGCTACTCAAGATGAAGGTACTTCTAGGGGAATCAAGTCAAATACTTGGACAAATACTGAAGATTGGCCTGGTTCATCCATGCCTCCATTTGAAGAATCAGATGATGAGTTGCAAGATGAAGGAATTTTTGGTGAACAAGGTCCTGATCAAACAAATTTGGAAGATGATCTTACTGTACCAACAACTCACACTTCAAGAGTACATAAGAATCATCCTACAAACAAGATTATTGGTTCTCCTACTTCTGGTGTTCTTACAAGATCAAAAGCTAAAAGCATGACTAAGCCTCAAAATGCTTTACTTAGTTTTGTCTATAAGCAGAACAGGTTGAATCATAAAGATCAACAGACTTGTTTATTTGCTTGCTTCATCTCTCAAGAAGAACCCAAGAACATAAAGCAAGCTTTATCCAAAGAAAGCTGGGTTGAAGCTATGCAAGAAGAACTTCTACAGTTTAAACTTCAAGAAGTTTGGGTTTTATGTGATTTACCTGATGGAATGAAGGTCATTGGTACAAGATGGGTTTTCAGAGTTAAAAGAGATGAAAGAGGTAATGTGATCAAGAACAAAGCAAGACTGGTTGCTCAAGGATACAGACAAGAAGAAGGAGTTGATTATGATGAAGTCTTTGCTCCTGTAGCAAGAATTGAAGCTATAAGATTATTTCTTGCTTTTGCCTCTTATATGAGATTCCCAGTTTATCAAATGGATGTCAAGAGTGCCTTTCTTTATGGCAAAATTACAGAAGAGGTTTATGTCAAACAACCTCCTGGTTTTGAAGATCCTGAACATCCAAACAAAGTCTACAAAGTTGTTAAAGCACTGTATGGTCTTCATCAAGCCCCTAGAGCTTGGTATGAAAGACTTTCAAATTTTCTGTTACAACATGGCTATAGGAGAGGAGCCATTGATAAGACTTTGTTCATTAAGAGAGACAAAAAGGATATCATGCTAGTTCAAGTGTATGTGGATGATATTATTTTTGGTGCTACAAAACAATCCATGGTGAAAGAGTTTGAAGAACTTATGCAAAAAGAATTTCAGATGAGTTCAATGGGTGAGTTGACTTTCTTTTTGGGACTTCAAGTTAAACAGTCAAGTACTGGTATTTTCATAAGCCAAGATAAGTATGTCACTGACATTCTTAAGAAGTTTAATCTCAATACTATCAAGCCAGTCACTACACCTATTAAATCCTCAAACTCACTTGGAAAGGATGAAGATGGAAAACCAGTGGAAGTCAAGCTTTACAGATCAATGGTTGGGTGTCTTATGTACTTAACTGCCTCAAGACCTGATATTATGTTTGCAGTCTGTTTATGTGCAAGATATCAAGTTTCACCCAAGGTTTCACACATGAATGCTGTTCAAAGGATCTTTGCTTATCTCAAGTATCAACCTAAATTAGGATTGTGGTATCCTAGGGAGTCACCTTTTCACTTGCAAGCCTTTTCAGATAGTGACTATGCTGGAGATAACTTTGATAGAAGATCAACCACTGGTGGATGCCAATATCTTGGAAGAAGATTAGTTTCATGGCAATGTAAGAAACAAACAATTGCAGCAACCTCATCTACTGAAGCAGAATATGTTGCAGCTGCAAGTTGTTGTGGACAAGTGCTTTGGATGCAAAATCAGCTTTTGGACTATGGATTTAATTTCAAGAATACTCCTATCAACATTGATAATGAGAGTACTATCTGTATTGTGAAAAATCCAGTGTATCATTCAAAGACCAAGCACATTCAGATTAGACATCACTTCATTCGAGATTTTTATGAGCACAGGTTGATTAATGTGGTCAAGATTCATACAGATGATAATGTAGCAGATCTACTTACTAAAGGCTTTGATGTTACAAGATTTAAGAATTTGGTGGTCAGTATTGGTATGATTAATTTTTAGGCCTAATTTTGAGGTGAGGCATTAAGCAGTTGTTTCTTATTTAAGGGGAGGCTACATTCATCATTCATTCTAAAGAACAGCACTTTTACTCATAAAAGTCACAGTACATTCATCTTGAAGACAAAGACATTACACCAACAGAGTTACACATTATAGCAAACCTACACCAATCCTACTACAACCTAGAAAACCTACTCCATAGGCTTTTTCCCTTTTTCCCTTGTTGTGCTTTGCCTTCTGAGATTTCTTTCTCTTCTCTTCAAAAGATGCTTGCATCTTTGGGCATGGAAGGAACAGCACTTGCTTTGGAGGACGTTCTGGCTTTGATGGCTTCTCACTTGGGCCTTCTTGAGCAAACCAATTCATGTTCTTCATTGCAGATTCCAAGGCATGAGTCAAAGCACTTGGCAGTTCTTTGGCTAGTTGTATAGGAGGAAAATACTTACTCCATCCTGTTGAAGAATCAGAACTAGGATCAGAGTAATACTTATTCTCATTATCTGAATCAGTATCTGATGAGGTGTACACAGATGGTGATTTGCTCATGGTGATGTTATGTGATGATAAGAAGATTATTGAAGTTTTTGGGAGGAATTTGTGATGAAGATGCATATGGATGAAGAGTCTTTTTATAGGCAATTGAGTACTGTATGGTGAAAGTACTGCTCAACGGCTATGTGAAAGTACTGTTATGCTGACGTGAAAGTACTGTTACTATACAACGGTCAATTCTTTATGGTAACTGTTATTTAAAAATTGGAAAGAAATACGGGATAAAAATAACAACCTTTCGTATTTATTGGGATTTGATTTTATAAATCTTACCCATATTTACTTATCCCTATCTCTCTTTTCTCTTTCTTTAAAACTTTCACTTCACCTTCGCCGTTTTTCACAAATTACTTTCACACACCATACACAAATGGCTCGTTCAACATGTAATCGTCACAATATGGTAGCCAATTTAGATAAGACTGAATTCAATGTTGCTCTTCATGATATCATTGATTTTCTTGCTGGGTCTCCAATCAACTATGCTATTTTGGTTAACCCTGATGTGATTGGACCCTGGATTCAAGAATTTTGGGCTACTGCTACTGCTGGATGGGAGGAATTGGATGTTTGGTTTATCACTGCTAAGGTAGCTGGTCGCAATATTCGCATCACAGAGGCTCAAATCAGAGCAGACCTTCAGTTTAATAATGAAGAAGGTACTGCTTGTTTTGCTAAAGAGGTTATTTGGGATACACTTAGGGATCTTGGATATGAGGGTTCACTTCAAAAACTCACCTTTGACAAACCCTTATTCAGTCCTCATTGGAAGTACTTGATCCATGTCCTTCTTCATTGTCTAAGCAACAAGAGTACTGCTTGGAATGAATTTCCCAAAACCATAGCATCTGCTTTGGTAGGATTGGCAACTAATCAGCCATTCAACTTCTCTTGGATGATTTTAAATGGAATGATTAATCACATAAAGAAGAAGTCTCCATTCTTGATGTATCCTAGGTTTATACAGGTGTTTTTGAATAAGCAGCTTGAAGGTATTCCTAAGCCTCAAGATTTTTTACCAGTTGTTGTGCTTCCTGATAAGGTGTTTACCTTCATGGCCACCAAGAGTCCTCTCTTTTCTGGTCAAGATACACCTCTTACTGCATATATGTTGGAAGTGGCACAAGCTGTTAGAGATGCTGTTCAAGAGGATTCAAAGGATGCTTCTGAACATGGAGATTCTGCTTCAACTCCATCTCAACAATCTGAGCAGTCACTTTCTAATGAAGTAGATGTTTCACAACATACTGCTTCTTCACCAGTTCAAGAAGTTTCTCAAAAGACTGCTTCTGCAGGAAAGACTGTTTCTCTGCAAGGTACTGCTCTAGATGACTCAGGTCATGGTGTTAGTCAACCATCCACCCCCAATGATTATACTTCCACAGATGGAAATCAGACATCTGGAGGAGATGAGGGAGTAATGGCTGATGAGGATACACCTGATGAAGATGCAGTTATGGATAATTATGCTTTAACAAGAGAATTGAAGAGACTGAAAAGAGCTTATGATGATCAAGCCACTGTTTTGACAAATCTTCAAAAGAAGTACAAAAATTTGAAGAAATTGGTTAAGTCTCTTATTCAACATTCTTCAGAGGGTCTCCAGAAGTTTAAGTCAAAGAAGAGGAGGCTAAGAAAGCTATCTTCATTCACATTGGGGAGGAATAAGGAAGATGTGAATTTGAATGAAGATGCTGATAATGAAGATGTTGTTGATGATCAAAAGACTGTGGATGAAAAGACTGCTGATCAAAATATTCCACAGACACCACTTGAAGAACAAACTTCTCATCAAGATATTGTTGAAAGAAGAAGTGACGAGACTGAGCAAGTAAATCTTCAAGAAGCTGACACTCAAGTCAGAAGTGGTGATACAGAAGAATTGGACTTGGAAGGTATTGGTGTTGGTATTAATAATGAAGATACTGCTCAAGGTACTGTGAGACAGTTTCATATTACACCAAGGACCTTGGACTTTGAAGAAGATGTGGGTCCATCCAATCCAGTTCAGGAAGAAGATGAGATGATTAAGCCTACTAATACTGATGATGAAACCATTGCTGAGATCATGCTCAATATGTCAAGACCTAGAGGTATTACTATNGATTGTTGGGGTATAAAAGATCAAAGTGCTGCTGAAGACTAAAGTGTTGCTAAAGTGTTTAAAGTCAAAGTACTGTTTGTGATCAAAGTACTGCTCGTTGATAAAGTCAAAGTACTGCTTGAAGATAAAGACTGAAGATTAGATTAGGAATATTATGTATAATCTAGAATATTCTATAGTTAGAGTTTGTATACTTGTCGTTCAAGTATTGTAAACCGACTAGGGTATTCCTTGTGCCTATAAAAGGATCCCTAAGTCATTATTAGAGATACGAATACTCACGAATACTTTTAGAGAAAAGCTAAAGTTCGATATTAGCTATATTAGGGTTGTTTGTGAATCTGTACAATTAGCTGATTCAAAGTTTGGTTAATATAAAGTGTTAAAGTTGTTATAATTCTTCTTAGCTTTGTTAAGTAATTCCACATACTTAATAGAGTAATTCAGTGTTTCATCATTAGTAGTTTAGGATTTATCCAAGACTGCTAAACCTTAGACAAGCTATAATAAAGTAGTTTGGTCAGAGTATAACTAGGATTTATCCAAGACTACTAAACCTTAGACAAGCTATAATAAAGTAGTTTGGTCAGAGTATAACGATCCAACATTAGGTTTATATATCTGTTGATCATAGGTTAGATTGCAACTACAAATTGAATCTATTCGACCTTAGAGCCTCTATTAAGTTTGGAAGTTAAACATATTGAATAGGTGAACGAGTTCATTCCCTCTTGGTCGTTTGTTATTCATTTTATTTTATTGTTTTAAATTCATTTAGGTTAATTAAGTATGATCGTGTGGATCTAAAGCACAAATTTGTATTTTTTTAATTGCTTTCTTAAGTAGTTAGTCATTTTAATTATTAACTACAAATTACACACCGTTCGTAGGATTCAAGACCTTGATTTACCTATGCTATACTACTACATGACACGATACAATGCTCTTTAGTGTGTTTAGATCTAAGTAAGATAGGTTTATAATTTAAAACCTGATTCTAAGAACATCAGTTACATTGATGTTGATGTTGCTTCCAATAAAGCAATAATGTTGATTATGAGTTCATATAGACATTTGGCGTAATAAACTTTTTTTTCTATTTATTTTTTTTATTTTTTATTTTTTTTTCTTCATACGGTAATCATATGCTTGAATTCTTATAAAGTGAACTTATGAAGCTAGCTCGCCTGTGTGGGCTGGTCATGAAGCTATAGTTTTTTTATATATTTAAATACAAAATATAACAATTAAAACTCTTTCATAAAATAAATATAACACTTTTTAAGTTTAAATATTTTTTTTTGCTAAAAAACCATATAATTAAATGAAAAGGTAGTTAAATTACGTAATTCGAGTTATTCAATTAACTCAAAACCGAACAGAATTCAAATTTGGTTTTCGATTTTATAAAAAAAAAATTAACCAAAATAACTGAACCAAATAACTTACCCGATAACCGAAACAATGAACACCCTTTACGTAAAAGGGTGTGAGGAATAAAAAGGTAGATGGAAGAACCGAAACCAAGACGTACAACACACCAATAATCGAAATACTAAAACTGCTGGAACAAGCCATTAAGCTGGTTTAATAACCAAATGTAAACTTTGTTAAATTATAGTTAAATATTTAACGTGTAAATGTCTAGAATCGAACGCGAGACCTCGGGATTGCACACGATACAAATGAGTATTAAGGAATAATAATAAATGTATTTTATATATTTATTATTAACACAAGAATTTAACGATCG
>LBNU01000323.1:5348-52487 GCA_014162995.1 Artemisia annua
TCAAAGAGAAAAGGAACAACAACTTAAGAACTGTCATCAAAGAAGCTCAAGCCCACAATTGAATTAAGAACTGATACAGTGGATGAGCTGAGGAATTATCTAAGGGTTGTTGATTTTGATTATCCCAAGGCAAAAGAAGCTGCTGAGACAAAATCTAAGATATCTGCATTGGAGGTTGTAGAATCAAAAGAAGATGGAGATTATTTTGTTTACCACAGAGAAGATGAAAGCTTTAGAGCATTTAATTTGCTGTGGGACATATTGTATCTTTCAGACAGAGAAGATTTGCTCCATTTATACCAGCAGATACAAGCTTATTTTGAAAATATTCCACTGAAAGGAATAGGGTTAGTCTTGCTGGGTGATCTTACAACTCTTTGGGATATTGAAGCAACAAGTACATATGACATTTGGAAGAATCAAGAAGATTGGGAAATTCAAAGTTGGAGATACTTTGATTCAGCTGGAGTACATGTTTTAGAGCTAGAAGATGGAACCATGATTCATATGCTAACAGAAAGGAGATATCCTCTTACAAGAGATCTTATGATCAGAATGCTAGAACATGGTATGGAGGTAGAAGAAGAGAATGATACAGCTCTAATGGTGATTGAATCATTCATCAAGTGGACAATTTCAGCAGAGGATGATACATACATACTGGTATGGTTTTATTATATATATATCTTTTGAATAACAGAGTACTTTATTCAAAGTACTGTTATACAAACAGTATTTATCAAAGTACTGTTTGATGTTTTAAACCAGTAAAGTTCTTTATAAAGATAGCAATTTTTGTAAGTGTGCAAAATACTTTTTGAAGCACAGAATAAAACAGCAACAAAATGTTTTTGGGTCACACATGGTGTTAGTATTTGTACTACACAACAAATGGTATTCAACTCACCATGTTTAACAGACAAGAAAGAGTTTGACTCATCATGAGGGTACGGCTCTGATGTGATTATCAAATCCGCTTTTAGTTGACAATTTACTAAAAATTGTATGGTTTTCAACTCACCATATCTGTGATAGTGAAGAGTTGGCTAGCCCACAAGATAATGGCTTGTGGTAAAGGCTGTGGAAAATCCATTAATATGGTAATTAGTTCACCATGGTAGTGATTGTACTAAAAGAACTAGCTAGTCCAAAAGCAAACGGCTATTGGTAAAGACTACTCAAATCCGTTGATAGCTGATGATTTGCTAAAAATTATATGGTTATCAATGTACCATGGTTTACTAACCTAAACATTGGCTACTCCAGAGTTAATGGCTTTGGTAAAGAGACATCAAAATCTATTATTTTTCAATGATTCACCTCTCACAGGAGTTAACACACCTGGAAGTGATGAGAATAGTATGAAACTTAAATGATTTGATGTACCTTATGTCAATATGTTGCTGAGTAGCTGTAAAGATTGTTGCTGATAAAGATTGCTGATGAAGTGGAAGACAAAGAAACTTGAAATCAAGCAAGTAGAATTCAAGTTAGGGGAGGATTGTTGGGTTATAAAGACAAAGTACTGCTGGAAGATCAAAGTACTGCTTCTCATAAAAGTCAAAGTGCTGCTGAAGAAAGTCAACGTACTGTTTATTAAAGTACTACTATGCTATAAGGACTACAATGTAAAACGTTTAAGGACTACAATGTAATTCTAGAATGTTCTTTAGATTAGAGTTAGTTTACTTGTCGTTCAAGTATTGTAAACCGACTAGGGTTTTCCTTATGCCTATAAAAGGATCCCTAGGTTGGCATTAGAGAATACGAATATAAGAATACGATATTAGAGATATTTAGGGTTTGTTAGTGAATCTGTGTACGTAAGCAGGTTCAAAGTTTCAATATAATCAAAGTTCTTTGATAATTCTTCTTAGCTTTGTTAAAGTAGATTCCGCATACTTAACAGAGTTATTCAGTGTTTCATTGTTAATAGTTTAGGATTTATCCAATATTATTAAACCCTTACAAGCTACATAGTTAGTTTGGTCAGAGTATATCGATCCAACAACAATTCATGAAATCACAAGAGGAAACAAATCGGTTATTGGTCAGCAAAATCTATGAACTTAAGAAGTCTTTAAATGATCGACCCTCGGGCTCAAGTACACTTCCTAGCAACACGATTGCTAACCCGAGGGGCGATGTCAAGGCGATCACCACCCGAAGTAGAGTTTCATATAATGGACCCACGATTCCTTCTACCTCTTCTTCTCTTCCTCCTAAAGTAGCAGAATGTGAACCTGAGGTCACTACGGACATGGTACTTCCTACTAATAACGGAGGTACCAACGATGTCCATCCTCAAGTTGTCCCGGTCCCGAAACCCAAAACCAAACCTGTAGTTGTTTTTGAACCTCCAGTAGCTCCCGTTGAAAAACCCAACCCTAAGCCTTCAATTCCTTATCCTTCACATTTAAACTATCAAAAGCTCCGTGAAAAGGCTAGTCAACAAATGGAAAAATTCCTCCAAATTTTTCAAGAATTACATTTTGATATAAGCTTTGCGGATGCTATTCTTCTGATGCCCAAGTTTGCATCAACAATTAAGAACTTGTTAAACAACAAGGAAAAACTCTTTGAGATGGCAAAGACTCCGTTAAATGAAAACTGCTCTGTAGTTCTGTTGAAACAGCTTCCCGAAAAGCTGGGAGATCCCAGGAAATTTCTCATTCCTTGCATTTTCCCGGGGATGGTTGAATGCTTTGCCTTGGCCGATCTTGGTGCAAGCATCAACCTGATGCCTCACTCAGTCTGGAAGAGACTCTCTCTTCCTGAACTCACTCCTACCTGCATGACTCTTGAGCTTGCAGACCGTTCCATATCTCGTCCCCTCGGCATTGCTGAGGACGTGTTTGTAAAAGTAGGAAAGTTCCAATTTCCTGCAGATTTCGTAATTGTTGATTTCGATGCAGATCCGAGGGTTCCTCTCATTTTAGGGAGGGGATTCCTAAGAACGGGTCGTGCTTTGATCGATGTATTCGATGAAGAAATCACTCTACGTGTTGGTAATGAAGCCATCACATTCAACCTTGATCAAACTTCGAGGTACTCTTCCAATTATGACTCAACAGAAATTAACAGAATCGATGTCATCGATGTTTCTTCGAAAGAGTATTCTCAAGAAATTCTTGGTTTCACCAATAATTCTCTGAGTGGCAATCCCACTCCCTCCTCTCAACCTATCATTGCTAATTCTTCTCCTTCTCTCACTCCGTTTGAGGGAAGTGATTTCATCTTAGAGGAAATAGAGGCCTTTCTCAAAAGTGATTCGATTCCCGAGAGAATTGATAACCAAGAGATTGACCCGGATAGGGATATCCTTCTCCTTGAGAAGCTGTTGAATGAAGATCCCTCTCCTCCTCCTGTTCTTCCACAAAAACTTCATAAAGAGGAAATTAAATCAATTGAGAAAACTGATGAATTTCTTGAGGTCGAACTTAAGGACTTACCACCTCATCTTGAGTATGCATTTTTGGAGGGTGATGATAAATTACCCATCATAATTGCAAAAGACTTACGTGATGAGGAAAAGGCTGCTCTTATAAAGGTTTTAAAGTCACACAAGCAAGCCATTGCTTGGAAACTCTCCGACATCAAGGGTATTAACCCTGAATTCTGTACTCACAAAATCTTAATGGAGGATGATTTCAAACCAGCAGTCCAACAACAAAGAAGGGATAATCCTAAAATTCACGAGGTTATCAAGCAAGAGGTTATCAAACTTCTTGATGTCGGATTGATTTACCCTATCTCTGATAGTCCTTGGGTTAGTCCCATTCACTGTGTTCCAAAAAAGGGTGGCATTACAGTTGTCACAAATGAAGAAAACGAGTTGATTCCAACTCGATTGGTTACGGGATGGCGAGTGTGCATTGACTATCGAAAGTTAAATGACGCTACCCGTAAAGACCGTTTTCCTCTACCCTTCATGGACCAAATGCTCAAGAGATTAGCGGGAAACGAGTACTATTGTTTCCTAGACGGTTTCTCGGGTTACTTTCAGATTCCCATTGATCCGCAGGATCAAGAAAAGACCACCTTTACATGCCCCTACGGAAATTTTGCCTACCGACGTATGCCATTTGGCTTATGTAATGCTCTAGGCACGTTCCAAAGGTGTATGATGGCCATATTCCACGACATGATCGGGAAAACTATGGAGGTCTTTATGGATGACTTCTCGGTCATTGGGGATTCTTTCTAATCATGTCTCTCCCATTTAGAAAACATACTTAAACGGTGTGAAGACACCAATCTTTGTCTAAATTGGGAGAAGAGCCATTTCATGGTTAAAGAAGGCATTGTCCTCGGCCATAAGATTTCTAAGAACGGGATTGAGGTTGACAGAGCTAAAGTTGATGTCATTGCTAAATTACCTCATCCTACCACTGTCAAAGGTGTCAGGAGTTTCCTTGGTCATGCAGGATTCTATCGTAGATTCATACAAGATTTTTCTAAAATCGCCCGACCCATGACCCATCTTCTTGAGAAAGATGCTCCTTTCATCTTCTCTCCAAAGTGCATCGAAGCTTTTCAGACTCTGAAGAAAAAGCTCACCGAAGCACCCATCTTAGTTGCCCTCGATTGGGACCTGCCTTTTGAACTCATGTGCTATAGGAGCGGTCTTGGGGAAACGAAAAACAAAACACTTTCAGCCTATACATTATGCAAGTAAAACTATGACTGAGGCTCAGAATCATTACACCACAACGGAAAAAGAGTTATTAGCCGTGGTGTGGGCTTTTGNGGATAATCCTAAAATTCACGAGGTTATCAAGCAAGAGGTTATCAAACTTCTTGATGTCGGATTGATTTACCCTATCTGATAGTCCTTGGGTTAGTCCCATTCACTGTGTTCCAAAAGAGGGTGGCATTACAGTTGTCACAAATGAAGAAAACGAGTTGATTCCAACTCGATTGGTTACGGGATGGCGAGTGTGCATTGACTATCGAAAGTTAAATGACGCTACCCGTAAAGACCGTTTTCCTCTACCCTTAATGGACCAAATGCTCGAGAGATTAGCGGGAAAACGAGTACTATTGTTTCCTAGACGGTTTCTCGGGTTACTTTCAGATTCCCATTGATCCGCAGGATCAAGAAAAGACCACCTTTACATGCCCCTACGGAAATTTTGCCTACCGACGTATGCCATTTGGCTTATGTAATGCTCCAGGCACGTTCCAAAGGTGTATGATGGCCATATTCCACGACATGATCGGGAAAACTATGGAGGTCTTTATGGATGACTTCTCGGTCATTGGGGATTCTTTCTAATCATGTCTCTCCCATTTAGAAAACATGCTTAAACGGTGTGGACACCAATCTTTGTCTAAATTGGGAGAAGAGCCATTTCATGGTTAAAGAAGGCATTGTCCTCGGCCATAAGATTTCTAAGAACGGGATTGAGGTTGACAGAGCTAAAGTTGATTTCATTGCTAAATTACCTCATCCTACCACTGTCAAAGGTGTCAGGAGTTTCCTTGGTCATGCAGGATTCTATCGTAGATTCATACAAGATTTTTCTAAAATCGCCCGACCCATGACCCATCTTCTTGAGAAAGATGCTCCTTTCATCTTCTCTCCGAAGTGCATCGAAGCTTTTCAGACTCTGAAGAAAAAGCTCACCGAAGCACCCATCTTAGTTGCCCCCGATTGGGACCTGCCTTTTGAACTCACGTGCTATAGGAGCGGTCTTGGGGCAACGAAAAACAAAACACTTTCAGCCTATACATTATGCAAGTAAAACTATGACTGAGGCTCAGAATCATTACACCACAACGGAAAAAGAGTTATTAGCCGTGGTGTGGGCTTTTGAGAAATTCCGGCCATACTTAATCCTGGCAAAATGCATAGTGTATACGGATCACTCGGCTCTGAAATATCTCTTTGCCAAACAAGTTGCAAAGCCGAGATTGCTCCGATGGGTTCTCCTCCTGCAAGAATTTGATATCATCATCCGTGATTAAAAAGGAGCTGAGAACCTAGCAGCTGATCATCTGTCCCGATTAGAAAACCCTCACCAAGATATGTTCGAGAAAAAGGAAATAAATGAAACATTTCCTCTCGAGACACTCAATGCGGTTTCTTTTCGTGGTGATTCTACGACCCCATGGTTCGCCGACTTTGCAAACTACCATGCGGGAAACTTTGTTGTGAAAGGGATGTCGTCCCAACTGTAGAATAAGTTCTTCAAAGATGTTAAACATTACTTCTGGGACGACCCCTACTTATTCAAAATCTGTGCGGATCAAGTCATCCGGCGGTGTGTATATGGTCAGGAAGCCGTTGATATTCTCAAGGCTTGCCATGCTAGACCTACTGGGGGACATCATAGTCCCAACTACACGGCCAAAAAGGTGTTTAATTCTGGATTCCATTGGCCCACGATTTACAAGGATGCCCAGGATTTAGTCAAAGCTTGTAACGCTTGTCAGCGTCACGAGAATAATTCACAAAGGAATGAAATGCCACAAAATGCTATCCAAGTCTATGAAATTTTTGACGTCTGGGGCATTGACTTTATGGGGCCGTTTGTATCATCTCGAGGAAACAAATACATTCTCGTTGCTGTTGACTATTTGTCAAAATAGGTTGAAGCAAAAGCATTACCCACCAATGATGCTCGAGTTGTTGTAAAGTTTCTGAAATCTCTTTTTGCTCGCTTTGGAACTCCACGTGCTATAATCAGCGATCGTGGTACGCATTTTTGCAATGACAAATTTGACAAAGTCATGCAAAAGTATGGTGTAACTCACCGTCTTTCTACCGCGTATCACCCCCAAACAAGTGGGCAAGTGGAAGTTTCCAACCGTGGTATTAAAAGAATTCTAGAAAGGACCGTAGGTGAAAACCGTGCCTCTTGGTCTGATAAACTAGATGATGCACTCTGGACCTTCCGTACCGCATATAAAACACCCATCGGGTTATGAAATTATTATGTCCATGATGTTTGTTTTCCTGTTTATGATGCGCCTTATGTTTTTATTAATATGGACTTTCTATGATCCCCGCGCTTTGGACATATGAATGCTAGGTAGTACCTATTTAGGCTGGCTTGAATTGACCAAAGGACCCTAGCTGGTAGGTTGCGAGGCGTGTAAGAATTGACCAAAGGACTACACACCACCTCGTGTAAGAATTGACCAAAGGACTACCTATCCTAGTAGACATAGATAAGAAATGCGGGACCATGTTTGTATGCGTGAGAATTGACCAAAGGACCACACACACCTTGGTACAGATTAGGTCTAGATTAATAGTTGGAACTTAATGACTAAAACCAAACTGGCAGCTAAATTGACTAAAGGAGGTACGAGTTTGGGATTATAGGCTAGGCGATTTGACCAACTGATCCTAGTGACAATTAACCACCACATAAGGCGATGATAGACATTGTTAGGAAAACTAAGTCATGGCATAATAAGATTAGTAACTAGGATAGCACAACTTCATCATATTAATTTAATCTCAATTAATTTCCGTTATTTCATCTTACTACTACAAATCATTTCAAAACCCTTTTTGTGACAATAGAAAACTTAGATTAAAATCCGCACCATAGCTCTTTGGACGACCTCGGCTTTACCATTTCTAGATTACCCACGACCGGGTAAACTGCCCGATAGTGCTACGTAGATCATAGGTAAACGAGACTTATAAATATTAAGATAAGTTGCCTTGGAATCTATAAAGTTAGGTAATATTAGCATCAATGAGCACCAATTTATATTAATATTTAGATCTTTGATTATGTGATTTACAGATTTTGTAGATGGTTTGGGTTGGTGAGGTTTGGACATAAATCTTTTGTAGTTAGTGTGTTTACCTTACCGGTTATTTAACATCTTATTTCATACGATACAATTACTATTCTAATTATATTCGTTTTTATGCACTTCAGCTTGCAGCTTGGAAAAATAATTATGAGGTGATGACTTTTTTCGCCTACCCTTCACCATTACAGGTTCTCCATTTATTACTAATAATTTATTTCTATGTTATTGTGGATTCATTCATATTTTAAGGGGAGAAAGGGCTAATGAACTGCCTGTTGCACTTAAAACAAGCCTCTTAAATATGGGATGAGATCTGACCATGGCTCCATATGACTATTTCGAGTTGGTTTCACTACTACATAAGGTATTTGTTACTTTTTTCCTTCGTACTTCTTTAGAGGCCATTTCAATCTCACTGTGAGATTCGGTTTGAATTTAGATGAGTTTGGTTAGATTTTATAGCATCTCGGTGGTTATTACTATATTTATGGTAGAACAACATGCATGAATGAAATTGGAAATATTTAATTGGTGAAAGGCGATGAAATATTTAACTTATCTGATTTACAATAGGTTTTGTGTTTCTTAAAACGTTTGTGAATAACATTTATGTTTGATGATATGTTTATTTACATGTTCATTGCGACTTGATCTGAGTGCTCAATGTGTTTCCGTTTTGAGAATACGTTCAGTTTGTAATGTTGTTAGGGCTTGATTATGTGTGCTAGGTTAAAAACTACTATGTCAAAAGATATTTGTTTCTTTTATTTGTCTTGTGATCAAATTAGATAGAATTTGTTTAGATTTTATAGTGTCTCAGTCATAGTTTTAAAAAGCGCGCCTGAGGCGCGCCTAGGCTCAAGGATCAAGATCTAGGGCTTTTTTTGGATCGAGGCTCCACACATGCATACAACTCACAAAAGGCGCTGCGCCTTGGGCTTTGGAGCCTTGAGCCTACGCTTGCCTTAGAGAGTTGATGAATTTTGAACCTTTTACTTTTTGAAATTTAACATTCATCGACCTCATATGTTAGTGAAACCTAAACTAGAACTAACTAAATCATAGAATTTAAGAGTTTTATCCTTCAATTCAAGTATTGATGCGAGGATTGCGGCCTCACAAAAGGTTTTACTTCTCAAGGGATCTTGAGAAGCTTGCAATCCGCCAGGCAGTGTACCTGATCGTTATAGTTTAGTATAGGTATGTCCAGGGGATTGATCGTTTTCTAGGGGAATAGTGTCGTTAGGATTTGAAGTGTATGCCAACTAGGTCTAAGGGTGAGGGATGATTCTTTTTGGTATTTTATATTTTATAAAATTAAAAATCTCGGTTTTGGAAGAGTGGGCGGAATTAGTTTCTAATCAACTAACCCAAAACTACTAATTAAACTAAAAACAAGAAAAGAAATACCAAGAAAAGTAAATGTGGTGGACTTCTTTTATGAGATAAACGTGTTTACTTAGATATAATTACTCCCTAGTTATCTCTTGTTGATTCGATGAATGTCATAGTGCAATTGCTTTAGCCAAAGCGTTGTATTCCTTAATACCAGTCGTGGGGGCGTACACGTCCTTCCCCAACTCTATGAATCTCAATTTCTCCTATAGCGGCACGTTTAGTACCCAAACCATAGAATCACTAACATCAATTCATGCATTAAATACAACGAGAAAAACCGTGGTGTAAATACAATTGCCTTTTCTAAGACGTTCAAGCTAGTTATATAAAGAAGTCAGACAGTTTTCTTAGACCTAAGGTTAAGCAATCAACTAAACAATAGACAACCCATCAACAATCAATAACTAGGTTTCATTAGATCTAAGCAAACACTAAGTAACTTAAGCTAGCATGTTAATAGAAAGAAAAGATAAACAATTAATCGAACAACACATAGACATATTGAATGATTAAAGAAAAACTTATCTTCAATTGAACATGGAAGAAAAGAGGGTATGAAAACCCTTAAAATTCTCTGAAATTCGGATTAGGCTTTTTTTCTCCAAAGTTGCACACTAATGAATGAAAAATCGAAAACTATATATAGAATTACAAGGCTGACGGCGTAAGGTAATAAGTCCTGACGCCGTCTGAACACCGCATCTAGGGTTTTGTTTTGTGCAAGCTAGCCTTCTGACGTCGTCACGTATTAAAACTTCTGGGCCGTCTCTTATTAAGTTATAACCAGACGACCTACTCTCAAATACACCTGACGCCATCAGGTGCAAATCTTCAAAAGGTTCACCGGAGCGTCATGTGTAATATTTTTCAACTCTT
Organism: Artemisia annua; assembly: GCA_014162995.1. Taxonomy (NCBI): domain Eukaryota; kingdom Viridiplantae; phylum Streptophyta; class Magnoliopsida; order Asterales; family Asteraceae; genus Artemisia; species Artemisia annua. Next base: position 15,402 of record LBNU01000323.1, read on the forward strand.
TGATCTTCAAGTGACGGCATCAGCTAGTAATGCTTGACGCCGTCAAATGCAATTTCCTGACAGGTTTTCTTGAGTTTGTCGTTTTCTTCATTTTTTGAGCCCAAAAACGTCCAAAATGCTCCAATTTCCAGAATGCACGTCCCAAGTATCTAAAATGAGAAAAGAAACGATTTGAGGTAATTGACCATATATTTACGATTTAAGGCTTAAATGACCCCTTAAAAGCGTAACAAATAAATCCTCATCAAATATCCCTACACTTGGGATTTGCTTGTCCTCAAGAAAATGAGCTTTTTCACCAATCAATATACACGTTAGGGGTCATTTAACATTAATATAAAAGTAATTACAACATATAATTGTTCTAACTTAGTCAAATCTGTTGAGGCAACATTATCGAGATCTCCTTATGTTTTAATGATGATAAATAAACCTTCGAAACACATACAATAACAAACGTTAGCCAAAGTACCCCCAACTCACATGTCTGCTTCTGACGCGCTGCCCACATGTCAACGCGTGTGCGATGCGCCAGGCTTCTGTGATTGTCGGGACGAACTTTGAAAGTCGGCTTTCCCGTTACCCGACAAATGTGGATCTTTCAAGGCAGGTATGAATATGCTATGTGCTTAATTGAGAACACTCAAAACGAGTTTTAGAATTAGAGAGATCCCACTTTCAAAATACCCGGAAAACGCCAACTCATGTTTTCTAACTCTCGCCTCTAGCCAAGGCTTTTCTAAACCTAGGGAGCTTATATACTTCACGTAATATCAAGTGAAAGCATTCATATGCTCATAGCCTATGCTTACGTCTTCTCTAATCACGTAACGGGTTTACTCCCTTACTGGTCAAACTAAGTCAAAGGACACTTTACGTAAACGCATCCTTTCCCGCATGGGATATGCTTTACATCAAGGCAAAGCACTTGGCTTGTTTGTACCAAGGTGTTAGTTGAGTACGTCGAGTCGTAGAAAATCACGAGCTATGAGATTATGGATTCTCGACGTTGAGTTACTTGAAATTATAAGTAACCTTTGAATTTTCTCAACTTATAACCATAATTGTCTAAACATTTTCTTTCTTAAATGACAATTTGATTATTTCTTAATCACTTCTCTAATTACTCTTCTTAATCCTACACCAAATCCAATCCTCCCAACATCCTCTAAATATTCCCGTACTCTTCTTACACCTTTACATCTTTGTCTCCCAAACTCCGACACAAGATTCCCCTTTTACAATATTCCTTCCACTTTATACATTCCCCACATATACTCTTATACACACACATACTTTCACATACACACTCACATACACACACCTTTACATTCAAAATAACACACTTCACTCACATACCATTCTTCACATACAAAAGGCTCCCCATCATATCACTCTTAAATTTTCCTTACTCTTTTACACATATCCCATCTTTACAACATATTCCTTACACTCCCAACACCTTTATTTTCAAAATACACACACTACTCACAACCATCTCATTCTCTACACACACTAGGCTACCCATCACATCCAACTCTTACATATTCCCTAACACACATCTCTTCACTCTTACACAATCCAACTTATACCATATATTCCTTACACATTCTTCATCCTAACCATCCATTTCAAACAAACACATCTCAACCATCCATTTCACCTTTTTCCCTAAGAAATGGAATATTCTATAGCATATTCTTCTCTTAATCCAACCATGGTTCATTTCTAACCCAACTATGGTTAGTTCCCAGCACACCTCATTCTCACCCAACCATGGTTAACTTTTAACCTCACCAAGGATGGAATATTCCCTTGGTTATACCCTTTAACCTAACCATGGTTCACTTTCTTACCTAGCCATGGTTTATTCTTTACACACTTCTTTCTAACCCAACCTTGGTTACTCCTAACTTAACCATGGTTAATTCTTAACCCAACCTCACTCACTCTTCCCTATAGAGGAATATTCCATGGCATATTCTCTTCTCTCTTTTATGCCATGTGAGGAATACCCATTCTATCCCTACTTAATTATCTCTTCTATTCTTTCTATCTAAACACTTCACAAAACATTTTCCAAATTGGCTATTTGAGTTGGTAAACCTTAGATTGATTAATGATAAGGTTTAGTATGTGAAGTACAATTGTAGGTTTAGCAAGTTTAGGTATTTATAAGACCAACACCCAACACTTGGGAAATTCCTACGGTGGTCCTGGCACGCCACCCACGCGTTGACACGTGGGCGACGTACCGGCCTGGTAAATTTTTCCCAAGTTTGGGTCTTGGCCTATAAATACCCCCCTTGGCTTTTGTATTCCTCACCCTTTGCCATTATTCTTTCTCTCTACATTCTTTCTCTCTAATCCTCTAATTCTATCTTGTGTTCTTAGTTTTCACACTAACATCTTTGAAAGAACACATCTCCTTGCAAAGGAATAATCACAAGAACCTAATCCTCTCTTGTGATTGTGTCGAGGGTCTTCTTTCTTATACCCTTTCTATTAGAATCGAGTCACTAGGTTAGGTTAGGGCCTGATTCAAATAAACAATATTCTATCATTTCAATTGTTTGTATGGGAAGTCTTGTGTCTTTGTGACCAAGCCTAGATCATTGGGGATCTAGTTGGGGTTTGATACTTCCGGTGGGAAGTTTTGGTTGTGGTCTTGGTGACCAAGTGTAAGTCGAATCGCGAGATTCTTTTGGGAGGTTTCCGAGGGCGGAATACCGTTGGTGAGTAGCTCCTTTTTTGTGAGCATCGATATGAGGGAATATCGGTGGAGTGAAGTTTGTAATGGTTTATAGGACACCGAAAGGATTATACTAGTGAATAGTATCGGTGTCGTGGATTCGCAACTGGACGTACGGATGATATAAACCCCCATCCCGAACCAGTATATATCGTGGTGTTCTTTACTTGCTTAAAGTTTTTTTTAAACGTTTAAAAAGCCTAAGAAACCGTATTCACCCCTCCTCTACGGTTCTACAAAAACAAGTACGGAAATGATACACTAGCACCTCACATTAAGTGTTTGGATACTCACATCTCTCGGGTGTTATAAATTTATATATCAAAATGGAAAGGGAAAAATATCACTCACTACCTGTCATAGCACATAGATTACCCTAGGCTTGGGAAAGGATCAAAACCTCCGCTACTTTGGCGTAAGCACATAGGATAAACTATCAAAGAGGTCTTTTAAAGGGTTATAACATTAGGTGTAAGGGTATGGAAAAACACAGTTTGTTGGATAAGGGATATTTTACTGGTGGCAAGTCAATTGTCTTGGTCAATTACATGTACAAGGAGGCGTGACTCGACTCAACTTAAAACTAACTATGACTCTTTTTGGTATTTTTCAAGACACTATATTGACTTAAACATAAAAGAAACGAGATGGTAGTACGTATGTTTTTTCCACTTTTCTTTTTCTACTTTTTTTTTCATTTGTTTCATTTTTTCGATTTTTTTTTCATACACTCTTGCCCTACCGTCCAAANTGGTAAATTTTTCCCAAGTTTGGGTCTTGGCCTATAAATACCCCCCTTGGCTTTTGTATTCCTCACCCCTTGCCATTATTCTTTCTCTCTACATTCTTTCTCTCTAATCCTCTAATTCTATCTTGTGTTCTTAGTTTTCACACTAACATCTTTGAAAGAACACATCTCCTTGCAAAGGAATAATCACAAGAACCTAATCCTCTCTTGTGATTGTAGGGTCTTCTTTCTTATACCCTTTCTATTAGAATCGAGTCACTAGGTTAGGTTAGGGCCTGATTCAAATAAACAATATTCTATCATTTCAATTGTTTGTACGGGAAGTCTTGTGTCTTTGTGAGCAAGCCTAGATCATTGGGGATCTAGTTGGGGTTTGATACTTCCGGTGGGAAGTTTTGGTTGTGGTCTTGGTGACCAAGTGTAAGTCGAATCGCGAGATTCTTTTGGGAGGTTTCCGAGGGCGGAATACCGTTGGTGAGTAGCTCCTTTTTTGTGAGCATCGATATGAGGGAATATCGGTGGAGTGAAGTTTGTAATGGTTTATAGTCCACCGAAAGGATTATACTAGTGAATAGTATCGGTGTCGTGGATTCGCAACTGGACGTACGGATGATATAAACCCCCATCCCGAACCAGTATATATCGTGGTGTTCTTTACTTGCTTAAAGTTTTTTTTAAACGTTCAAAAAGCCTAAGAAACCTTATTCACCCCTCCTCTACGGTTCTACAAAAACAAGTACGGAAATGATACACTAGCACCTCACATTAAGTGTTTGGATACTCACATCTCTCGGGTGTTATAAATTTATATATCAAAATGGAAAGGGAAAAATATCACTCACTACCTGTCATTGCACATAGATTACCCTAGGCTTGGGAAAGGATCAAAACCTCCGCTACTTTGGCGTAAGCACATAGGATAAACTATCAAAGAGGTCTTTTAAAGGGTTATAACATTAGGTGTAAGGGTATGGAAAAACACAGTTTGTTGGATAAGGGATATTTTACTGGTGGCAAGTCAATTGTCTTGGTCAATTACATGTACAAGGAGGCGTGACTCGACTCAACTTAAAACTAACTATGACTCTTTTTGGTATTTTTCAAGACACTATATTGACTTAAACATAAAAGAAACGAGATGGTAGTACGTATGTTTTTTCCACTTTTCTTTTTCTACTTTTTTTTTCATTTGTTTCATTTTTTCGATTTTTTTTCACACTCTTGCCCTACCATCCAAAATAATATATCATAGGGAGCTCGTTTCCTCCCTACACTTGAACTTTTACATAATTAAAACTAAAGACTCGAATTAAGCAAATCAAAACACTTGGAGTACTTTAAGACATTAACGCATATATGGGGGTGATAAATGATGTTCTTCCCCATTACTACATAACACTAGTACTTTTACCCAAGAGTCCCAATCATCCCAAAACAATATGCACAAGATATGACTCGACTTCACAACCATGTAATCAATTAGACAATTAACGAAGGGTTTAAACATGTAACAATGATGCACTAAAGATGAGTGCATACAAGGTACGCTAAGACGATTTGGGTGTACATTTTGGGGTGGATTGTAAACAAATTCTTCCTTTAAGTAAAATGCTTAAAGTTAGAAACGAAAAAGATAGGCTGTGAGGGGTGTACTAGGGGTATAGTGTACTAAAAATGAGTACATCGCAAGGGTGTGGGAGAATTACTTGACCAATGAAGTCAATGTAATTATAATATAGGTGTAAAACAAGGGTTATCCTAATGCCTCTGATCATATAGTAAATCCTAACTACACGAATGTAGTCTCACTAGCGGTCTCAGGATGCATCACTAACGCAAGTTCTAGAATCTAAATACGACCGGTACACTCATAAGCATCAAAGATGAATGCTTTTTCCTAAAGATCTAAAGGCGAACCTCACATATTTTGGGTTGAAATTTTTGAGTGGTACGGTTTTTGTGCTAGTCATATAATTCCTATCCATGAGACGCTTATTAAGACTAAAGTTTCACTCCTATATGTTATAAAAAAATTAAATTTGGTGCCAAAATTACCCTAACAAGTATTTCTCTTAGTTTTATTACACATTTACTTTAAACAAAACAAAAATCAAGTGGAGTTATAGTTTCTAAGGTATCCCAATTTACCCTCCCTACACTTATATCGAACATTGTCCCCAATGTTCCTAAAAAATGTGAAAGTAAAGATAAATGAAAATGAAAGAAACTAATACTCCCCTGATTCGCTCGGTATGGACGATTGTGGAAACGTGGTTAAATCTTCCTTCAAGAAAATGAACATGATAAGCTTCACTCTTGAAATAAAATTGTTGAGGCAGCATTATCAAGATCTCCTAATGATTTAATGATGACAAATAAACCTTCGAAACACATAAAATAACAAATGTTAGCCAAAGTTTCCCCGACTCAACATCTGCACTTGACGCGTTGGCCATGCGTTGATGCGTGGCTGACGCGCCAGGCTACTGATGTTTTTGGGACGAACTTTGAAAGTTGGCTTTCCCCTTACCCGACAAATGTGGATCTTTCAAGGCAGGTATGAATATGCTATGTGCTTAATTGAGAACACTCGAAACGAGTTTTAGGATTACAGAGATCCCACTTTTAAAATATCCGTTTTTGGGAAAATGACAACTCATGTTTTCTAACTCTTGCCTCTAGCCTAGGCTTTTCTAAACCTAGGGAGCTTACATATTTCACGTAACATCAAGTGAAAGCGTTCATATGCTCATAACCCGTACTTACGTCTTCTCTAATCACGTAACGGGTTTACTCCCTTATTGGTCAAACTAAGTCAAATGTCACTTTGCGTAAACGCATCCTTTCCCGCATGGGTTATGCTTTACATCAAGGCCAAGCACTTGGCTTGTTTGTACGAAGGTGTTAGTTGAGTACGTCGAGTCGTGAAAAGTCATGAGTTATGAGATTATGGATTCTCGACGTTGAGTTACTTGAGATTATAAGTAACCTTTGAATTTCTCAAACTATAATCATGATTGTCCAAATTCTTTTCTTCCTAATGACAACTTGATTATTTCTTAATCTCTTCTTAATTACTCTTTTCATATAAAACAAAACCACCAACCCTTCCAAATCCTCCTAAATCTTATCTCCAACATCCTCTTAATATTCCCTTACACCTCTTACACCTTTACATCTTTGTTTCCTAAACTCCCACGCAAGATTTGCTTTTACAATATTCCCTTCCACTTTATACATTCCCAATATACACTTTTCTATACACACATACTTTCACATACAACTCACATACACACTTCCAACAACTTTATTTTCAAAATACACACACTACTCTCACAACCATCTCTTCTCTAGAGACACTAGCCAACTCACCCTTAGGCTCCCCATCACATCATCTCTTATATTCCTTACACACGTCTCATCAAACCTTATATTCCCTTACACATACAACTCACCCTTACACACATCCCATCCTTCTAACATATATTCCCTTACACACTTACACACTCTTAATCCTAACCATCCATTTCAAACAAACACATATCAACCATCCATTTCTCTTTCCTCCCCAAGAAATGTAATATTCTCTAGCATATTCTTCTCTTAACCCAACCATGGTTCATTTCTAACCCAACTATCGTTAGTTCTCTACACACCCATTTCTTACCTAACCATGGTTAACTCTTAACCTCACCAAGGATGGAATATTCCCTTGGATATACCATTTAATCTAACCATGGTTCACTTTCTAACCTAACCATGGTTTATTCTCTACACACTTCTTTCTCACCCAACCATGGTCACTTTCCTTACTCAACCATGGTTATCTCTTAACTCTTAACCAACATCCATCCTTTCTCTCTGATGAGTGCGTTTTTCAAGCGGTGAAGCTTATAAACTCGGATCGTTGTCCCAACGAGGGTTGAACTGATCTCGTCACTCAAGACCGTGAGCTATGTGTGGTGAATAGGTTTAAAAGATGTTTTGGTTATGTTTATACTACAACGACAAATTAAAATGCGGTTTAAAATAAAGTAAAGTGGTAAAACGACATGAAATAAGTAAACAAGTAAAGCAGCATGTAATAAAGTGACTAAAGAAAGCGGTAATAAAAGTGCGAATAGAAATGAAAGCGGTAAATGAATTTAAAAGACAATGTGTTTGCAAAGCGACGCGAATAAGTTTATTAAGCTTGAGGTAAAAGTTTGTGACGAGTTATTTTCCTTTCTCGAGATTAGTTGTCAATTAATCTTTTGAAAAGTTAATAACTCTAAACGAATGAATTAATCGTTCAAAGGTTTTGTCTTTGAATAATTAAATCACAAGTCTAAGTAATCTATCGATTATTTATCACAAACGTTTAACGCTCTTACTTAACTCACTAACCCGAGCTACTAAGCAAACACGATTTAAAACTACTCGCGACTCATATTAAAAACGTAAAGAGATAAAGAAATTAAAAGACTTGTAAACATTTAACGTAAATAAAGTTTAAAACTAAAGATGAAAAGACATAAGACTTTAATAAGAAAACGTAACTAAAAAGGTTTAAGAAAAATTCAACAGCATAACGTTTAGATTTAATAAAATGAAACCTCACTCGATGAACGATGAGGACAAGAAAAGCCTAGCTCGGCTTATGGAAGAAATTAAACTCGAAAAGAAATAGAACAATCCATACTCGCAATGAATCTGTGATCCATACTCGCTATTATTCACTTGCTCATACTCGCAATAAATAAAAAATCATACTCGCAAGAATGTAAAAGTCCAAACTCGCTAAACCTAGGGATCTCATACTCGCTATAAACCATGTCCCATACTCGCTAAGGACCAAAACAACCATACTCGCAAACCTCTATTGATGATACTCGCTAACTAAGGAAATCTCATACTCGCTACTAACCTATATATCATACTCGCTAAAGGCTAAAAACCACCATACTCGCAATAGTGTTTCCCATACTCGCAAGACCATTAAAGAACAATTCATACTCGCCAAAAAAAAGACATCCCTACTCGCTAAAACCTTGTTCCTACTCGCTAACATCAACAAAAAAAATCTCATACTCGCAATTTTAGTGTCCAACTCGCTAAACCCTAAAGATTTAGAAGCCAAACTCGCAAAATTTTAAGAAAAACGAATTGGACATGTTTTACGTGAACTAAAAAGATTAAAACTAAAGAAAACTTATAAAAGCTTTATGAAGAACTTGTTTAAAAGCTAAATAAGCTTATAAAAGCTAAATAAGCCATGACTCAAAATAAGCCCTAACTCATTTTATTTTATTCGATTGGAAATCATGCAAAGGTGATGAACAACTTATAAAAGCTTATGAAAACGATTTTAAATGAATGAAAAACAACGAAAACTCTAATGAAGATAAGATCAAAACATGTAAAGAATGAAATAAGCTAGAGAGAGAGTAGAAAGAGAAAACATTAAAAACTTATATTAAAACCACACTTACACTAATCCTACTCCTACTCCTAAATCTAACCTAAAGCTCCCCCCTTCACAATGAGGCTTAAGCTTCTATTTATAGGTCAAGAGCTTGCACATGTTTGGCGATGTTGCACGTTTAGCCCTTTAACCTTTACAATTCATGATATTGCACTAAAACTATGTTACAAACTACTAAACGTTCTTAAACATTAAACGTAACACTAATGTAATCTTGAGGACTCGAGTTGACGTTTCTTCCAAAGGTCTTCAAAAGATTAAAAAGCGACATCTTGCTCAAATGTGGAGGACAAGTGTCTCATGAATTTTTCTTCGAGCCTTTAAGGAATACATTTGTCTTGGGCTTTTCTTAAGTAGATATCATCTTTGACTCGGCTCTTTGACACTTTTCCACATCTCGTGCTCGTTTTAGGCTTTTTGGTTGCTTTTCATGCCATTTATGCAATATCCATTCCTGCACGATCACAAACACAAAAACAAGATATCTTTGGCGTTTAACGTTAGTTTTTGGTCTTTTACACACTTAAACTAAGGTCAAAAGTATGTGTAAAATAGAACATATCACTCTCCAAGTTGAGTATATCCTTGGAATATTCCTTTCTTAACTTAACCATGCTTTCTTCTCAACCCAACCATGGTTTGTTCTAACCCAACTACTCTCATACACTTCCTTTCCAAGCAAAGGAATATCCCATGGCATATTCTTTCTCTCTTTTCTATGCCATGTGAGGAATACCCAAACTACCCCTACCCAATTAACCCTTCTACTCTTCTCTCTTTGATAATTGGTTTTACTTAAACACTTCACAAAACACTTTTTACAAATTGGCTATTTGAGTTGGTAAACCTTAGAATGATTAATGTTAAGGTTTAAGTGTGTGAAGTACAATTGGGGGTTTAGCAAGGTTAGGTATTTAAAAGACCAACACCCAAATTTGGGAAAATGTTACAGCAATCCTGACGCATTGCCCACGCGTTGACGCGTGGGCGACGCGCCAGTCTCGTTAAAATTTTTCCCAAAGTAGGTCTTTGCCTATAAATACCCCACTTTGGCTCTTGTATTCCTCACCCCTTACCATTATTCTTTCTCTCTAATCCTCTAATTCTATCTTGTGTTCTTAGTTAAACACACTAACATCTTTGAAAGAACACATCTCCTTGCAAGGGAAAAATCTCAAGAACTTGATCCATCTTTTGATTGTCTCGAGGGTCTTCTTATCTACACCCTTTCTACTAGAATCGAGTCACTAGGTTAGATTAGGGCTTGGTTCAAAGAAACTATATTCAATCATTCAATTGTTTGTAAGGGAAGTGTCTTGGTGACCAAGCCTAGATCATTGGAGATCTAGTTGGGGTTTGATACTTCCGGTGGGAAGTCTTGGTAGTGGTCTTGGTGACCCTTAGTGTAAGTCGAATCGTGAGATTCTTTTGAGTGGTTTCCGAGGGCAGAATACCGTTGCGAGTAGCTCTTCTTTGTGAGCACCGATCTTTGTGCATATCAGTGGAGTGAAATTGTAACGGTTTGTAATCCACCGAAAGGATTATACTAGAGTAATAGTATCGGTGTCGTGGATTTGCAACTGGACGTGTGGATGGTATAAACCCCCCATCCCGAACCAGTATATATCGTGGTGTCTCTTTACATGCTTTATATACTTTGTTTGTATTTATGGTTGTGATTATTGTTGTATAACCACTTGGTGATCTTTGAGGCTTAAAGTTAATGAACTTTGAAGAAGCCAAAAAGACCGTATTCACCCCCTCTACGGTTCTACAATTGGTATCAGAGCGTAATACTTAAGTTTTTGAGCATTAAAACCTTCCCGAGAAGTCGTTTTAAGTCAAAAACTTCTTTCCCAAAAATCTAAAATCCTAACAAAGATTTTTGGTAAAGTTGAGTATAGATCCATGGCTCAAGAAAACTATGATGAGGGGTGCTCTATGCAAAGACAACCTTTGCTAGAAACCAATGGGTTGTTTTTGGAAAACCCAGTTTGAGACCTATGTTAGGTCCAAAGATCTTGATTTGTGGGAAATCATCCAAAATGGCAACTTTGTGTTTATGGTGGAAGACCCTGAAACAAAGTTGTTGGTGGAAAAGCCACATTCGTATCTAAAAGATAATGAGAGGAGGAAGCTTGGCAAAAATTATGAAGCAAAGATGTTGATCTATAATGCTCTACCTCGAAGGGAGTTTGAGAGAGTCCACGTTTCCAAGACCGCCTAGGAGATTTGGCACTCACTCATCATTACTCATCAACGCAATTCACAAGTTAAGGATTGCAAGATCGACTCGATCATCCAACAATATGAGAAGTTTTCGATCTCCGACGATGAAACCATTGACAATGGTTACACACGGTTCAACGGTATTATCACAAGCCTCATGGCTCTAGATCCTAGCTTGTATAATAAGAACCATGTAAGAAAATTTCTTCGAGTTCTTCCGGTTAAGTGGAGGCCAAAGGTGACGGCTATTGAAGAAGCCAATAACTTGGCGGAAATTCCTCTTGACGAGCTAATCGGCAACCTCAAAGTGTATGAAATGATTTTAGAAAATGACAAGGTCGTTTTTAAAGAAAAGAAGAAAGAGGTTAAGTCACTAGCCCTTAAAGCTAAAGTCACTAGGGAACAAACTACTGATGATAATGATGAAGGAAGTGATGGAGACGATGAAGAGCTCAACCTTATGGCAAGGAACTTTAGGAAGTTCTTTAGATGAGAAGGTAACCTAGGCGCGGTAATCGGTTTGGTAACCAAGGTGATATTAATGGTAGAAAGGTTGGAAGAGATCGTGGCTATAATAATAAAGGTGGTGGATGCTCAAGGCGCGAACATGAGTGCTACAATTGTAGAGACAAGAATCACTTTATAAGTGAATGTCTAAAGCCCAAAGAAAACAGGGTATTCATCGGCGGAGCTTGGAGTGATAGTGAAGACGGGGATCATTCGGAAAGAAATGCAACGTGTCTCATGGCGTTTGAAACTCAAGAGGTATCTCCAAACTCTTATATTTCTAATAAAGATTTAAATATTCGTAATTTGCAAAAAGAGAATGAGGAATTTTTTAAAACTATTGAAAAACTTGTTGAGGAGAAACGCTCTCTTAATGACAAGGTTTTTGAACTTGAACAAGAAGTAAAGAGACTTACTCAACGCAAAGAGGTAGTTGAACCTTGCACAAGTTGTGAAAAACTTGTACATGAGGTTAACTGTTTTAATGACAAAGTATCCAAACTTCAAAAAGAGTCATTAAGTTTTCCTAAATTTAAGAAAAGTAGCAACGATTTGGATGATATTTTAAGTCAACAAAAATTGTCCCAAGATAAGGAAGGTCTTGGATTTTCAAAAATTGAGAAAACCACTTCCGTAAGTTTAAGCAAACCAATAATGTTTGTGAAAGAAAGACAAAACAAAAAACCAATTGTTCCTCAAACTCCTTTTGCAAATACTCGAGGTACTCAAACACCCGTTAAAAGAAGTGAAACCCCAAAACAATTTTACAACCCGGTTTCACATAATGGACTTGGATACACACAAGCTCGAGTCGACCATAAACCTATCTTACCCACACCAAATATGAAGCCGTCTTATAGCCGAAGACATTCCTTTCAAAACAAACAATCATAGTTGATGACATCAAATAAGTACATTTTATTAGCATCATTTATCCTATGTATATTGTTTGTTTTGTATTATTTTATATGGGAATTGATACTTAATCGCTTACTTTTGTAATTCTCAGTTATAAACAAGCATTTGGTGAAAGTTAGCTATAATGGACGTAAAATGGAGCAAAATGATCAAGATTGGAAAAGTCTGCTGAATTGAAGAGATTAAAGACCATTGCCTGACTTTGAAGTATGCGCCGCATCTGATTTTATGCCATGCGCCGTATATGAAACTTTGGTCAACGAAGAAAACCCAACTTGTTCTACTCCAGATACGCCGTATTACATTCCATACATACGGCGTATCAATCTCAAGAATTCACCAAAGATGATCCAAGACACAGAAGAACATGCGCCGCATAAGAGATTGAAGATACGCCGCATCTAAAGGCGGTGTACGAATATTCGCGAATGTTATAATCTTGGACCCCACGCGAAGTTACCTTGATACGCCGCATCGGACCAATCCGATGCACTGTATCGGCCATATACAATCCTTACCAAGAAATCAAGTGAAGACTAGAAGCTTAAAGAAGAAGTCAAAGATTACAAGTCGACACTTGAAGATGCTTTCATATTTTGGCCGTAAAATCTTCATCCGGACTCCGTTTTAGTTGATTCAAGCGGCCACGGAAAGAGAAAATGGAGTTCTATCTGATTCTGAAGGAGATGTGGCGCATTGTGTTAGTGCAAATATTACGGTATTTAAACTAGACGGTCTCTTCGGTTTTAATGATGACAAACATGAAACTTGTAGTACAAAACGTAAAATGCACAAGTCACTCGTAAATACGAAACATCATCTCAAGACTCTTATGGACTTGGATAATTGGATCGGGCCAAGCATATAAGAATTCTACATATGGACATAGTTAATTGGATCGGGCCAAGTATGCATATGGACTTAGCTTAATGGACCGGGCCAAGCAAACAAGCAAGCCCATTCGGGGCCCAATAACGCCCATCAAGACCCAACATTGTTTCTAGAAGCCTCTAGAACATGGAGGGAAATGGATGGAATATTCTTTGGCATATTCCTTATGCTATGGAATATTCCTTACTTGGTCTCCAAGGGTTGAGCCTATAAATACCAAGCATTCCTCCACCATTCAAGGTTTGCACATCCAAGAAAGAAAAACACACACAAGTAATTTCATCATGTAATTAGACTAGGAAAATGTAAGTCTAGAGTCACAAATGCAATAGGGAAGATTTGGACGATGTATAAGTCTGTAGGTGGTTGTGTATATTAGGACGGTGTGTACGTCCATAGGTGATTGTGTGTAGATTAGGACTTTATGTATGTTCATGTGTTGGTGTGTGAAGACTTGGACTCATGTGTGAGTTCAAAGAAGTGAAGACTTGGATTCAAGTGTGAATTCAAGAAGTGAAGACTAGGACTTAGTGGAGTTCTAGTGTGAAGATTAGGACTTAGTGAAGTCCATGTGTCAAGGCTTGAGTCGGGTGAAGATTCAAGTGAACGGGAGTGCTCGTTCGTGTGAAGGCTTGGATCATGTGTAAATCTAAGTGGGACAAGAGTGCTTGTTCGTGTGGCCATGTGGGCCTTGGTGTAGATTGGTTCTAGCTAGGATTAGAACTCGACATTCCGCTTAGTGTCGGTAAACTTGGTGTAAGCTTGTGTAAGGTTTGTTCCGCCATAAAGGAGCGTGTTGATTAGTGAAGTAACTCTCGAGTGTGGTACTCGGGGACTGGAGTAGGACGAAGAGGTGCTTCGTGCCGAACCACTATAAATCATCATGTCCGGCTTGCATTTTCTCTTCCTTTCTCTTTACTTTCTATACTTGCATTACATTTATGTTTTTTTGGCTTGGTATGTATATGCTTGTGATATCAACTAGTTATCTTAGAAACGTAAAACATAAGAAAACTTAATCACACAAAATAAACTGCCCACTGGCGGCGGTCCTTTAAATAGGGACGGTCCCCCAACATTTAAGGGACCGTGAGTGTATTTTAGGGACCGTCCCCAGTTTAATCAGAATCAGCTAAAAACGTTTAAACCTTTTATTGTGTTTATGTGATTGCTTGCATACTTGACCTATATGTTTTTTATGAATGACATAACCACTCTTCATATCTAGTCACGCTTGATCAGAAATTTGATACGAAAAATTTTAAGTTTTAAAGAGGAACGTATTCACCCCCCTCTACGTTTTTACAATTGCTATCAGAGCCTCATCGCTCTAGTTTTCAAAACAAATGGTTTTTAAAATAGAGTACAGTCCACGTATCAAATTTCTCATTAAGAGAAATTAAATATGAAAAGTGTTTATGTTGCTAAACTTGTGCTAGAATTATTTGTTGCTTAATTCGTACTAGTTTTGTTGGTTAAATGCACTCCGTATACTAGCTTGAAGAAAATGAATTTTTACACGAAAATTATGTTTTGGCTTACTGGTGGCGGTCCTTTGTATCTGGACGGTCCTTTATCACTAAGGGACTGTCGGGTATTTAAGGGACCTCCACCAGAATAGTGCCAAACTTTGAAAATTCATATAAAATCAACCGTATGTCCGTAGGAGTCGTGCCACCCGCCACCATTTAAAGGTAATTGAATGTACTTTCATTTAAAAATACTTGTAAGGATTGATTCCAAACTTAATTAAGTCGTAAATGCAAAATACTACATAGTAGTCAAAACCGTATGTCACGTTTTAACGTAAAACTTGCATTTTACTCTTACTTTCGAGTCGGACACTTATAGTAAATGAATCTTTGAAAAATTGAGTCTTCATCTTTTCAAAATATCGATCTTAACTAATCTTTTAAAAGGGGAGGAAAATTATTTTTAAAACAAAATCGAGCAAGTATATGTTATTGTATCTAACCTGCAAAACAACTACGAATATCGTTATGTGTGATATGGTAAATGATTATTTGCTTTTGATTGTTTGCTTATGCTATAATGTTTCAGTAACTCACTTAGATATGTAGACTAAGTTGATTAATCATGTGTGACGAAAACAATTGTCTAATACAGTTATCCTTCCAAAGGTTCTAGTGTTAAAATACGCCACCTTAAAATATTTAACATTTTTTTTCAACATGATTTCTAAAACATTCCATGCACTTATATTGATTGGCCATAGGTTCTCTAATCAAGAAAAAAGTTTATAATAATACATTAGTATTTAAGTAAAAGAAAATGTATTTTTGAACCTTTCATGTATTTAAACACACACACTAATTGATTCAAACATGTAGTCATAAACTATTTTCACATAAGTTGTGTATTGTATAAAAATGATTAGGATAATTATTCTTATACTCATGTAATGTCAAAAAATATGTATAATATACGTATTAATAAATAGTTTTCACATACAAAATAAATGACAATCTTGAATCATTAAGTTAACATGTCATTATTATTAACCTCACACATACAACAAGTATTAAATTTGATGGAGCACATTACATAAATCTTTACTTATTTTCTTTATTAAAAAGAGTGGTTGTGAGGGTCAAGAAAGATTTGAGCTTATATCGATTCATTATTCAAATTATGATTGATATAATTTTCGAATCTAATTGACAAGTTTTTGAGTGTGGACATGAAATTGGAGTTATTATTTGTTTAGCTTCAAGATATAACAAAACATATCATCTTGAACCTACATACTCAATCACACTCGATTGGTATGAAAATAATGACGTTCTCCTTAAGACGAAAAGAATATGCATCGGATCATAACTTACACTTGTGTTGATGATGTCATATTGAGACTTCTTGTCCAAAGGTTGTGTTCCAAAAATTAAACTAATATGTTTAAAAGATGCTTAAAATACACAACGAGATAGGATTGACGACTTGGATGTTTCATCCGAAATATTCAAGCAATTTACATTGCAACACAATTTGTAAATGTGTCATTTCCAAAAAGCCAAACATGAGCAAACATACAACATATGTAGCCTTTGCTCATGAACGAGAAAAGACTCAGAATTGCATGTCAAGTAAAAATATCACATATAATACATCATCAATCTTCAAGAAGATAACATTTATCTCAAAAGGATAATTTATACAACGTGTGTCACTACATAAACAAGTAAAATTTGTAAATCACATTATAACTAAAATACTTGTTCTCATTAGTAACTCATAAGAGTGAAAAGGTCATTATCTTAATAAGCATGTTTGTCAAATGATACAATATGGTTTCTCTCAATAATACAAAGTAAAAGATTACAAGATCTATCAAGGCAAGTAACCTTTATTAGACTCTCTTTCTCAAGATTTACTATGGAGTATTCTTGAAACCAAAACATGTTAAAATATCAACTCAACAAACAAAGATGTCATTTATAAGGTTATGTAATACACCATCGAAACCAAACAACCTATAAATCTCAAACACGTGATTTAAATACCGCACTTGCCTTTGTTAGAATGTTGTGTAAGACATGTCGTTTTCATTAACCGAATTTTAGTATATTGATAGTTGAGTTATATTAGGACATGTTCTAGCGGAATCGGCCAATATCATCTTTGGAAAAGCTTTATGGGAAAATATAGGAATTCGAATTTTTTCTAATATGAGAATGGCTACTGGAGAACCTATTGCACTAGAAACTCAATTTGACATAACGGTTGAATTGCTTCCGGAGAGAAGTTGGGTTTGTGGTAAACCCGTAAAAATGGTCGTGCTTTGCCGTAAGCCGGTAATTAAAAAAACCGCTAGTAATAGTCTCATATCCATTCTCTAAATTGAAAAATTTCCGTTCTTGTATTTGACAAAAGAGGTTTTACATCGATGATCTTTGTCTTCCGTTAGTAGTGAACTTTAAACAAATAGTAATTAGGATTCTTCTTGACAAACCTAGATTACTTGCATATATGTGTTTAATATGTGTAAACAATAACTTGCTCTTGTATAATATGATTAAATTTCTTCATGCCTCCTTAAATGCTAAATGCCTACTTGCGTCATTATTGAATGCATGTTCATTAGAAAGATCTTGCTTTGAATTAGTTTTTCTAATGCTATATTCTTGATATATGTCCATGATACATGATCTTATGTGCTATATGTCAACATGTTTTACTTAATGCTTGTCTTCATAGTAATCATGTTTTGTATGCATCTCTTTACATGACTTACATGTTATTTGTGCACCTAAACTATGTTGGACTAGTTATGCCTTTGATGATACCTCCTAGATGTCATATAGTCTTACATGCTAATATCCTTGATTGTTATGTGATGCATGTTTAAATGACTTATATGCTTAAATCTTTGATTCTTAGGTAACTTGGCTTATTCCTCCTAACACTAGATCATAATCTTCCTTTAGGGTGTCTAGTGTCACAATATTGCCTTATTACCTAAACCATTCCTTAATCATTTGATTACTCCTATCCTTTAATCTGGGAAAAACAGAAAACTGGAGAGACTCTGCACCTTACTGACGGCGGTCCCTTATTGCATCGGCGGTCCCTTATCTTTAAAGGACCGTCCAATGATTTAAAGGACCGTCCCCAGTAAAAGGTGCCACGAACTGTTTCACTCTTTTTCCTCTTCTGCAATACTTTGAACCATCCTACATCATGCCTTGTCAAAAACTCACAAAGAAGCATCTTCCTCGTACCCTTTCATCACTCAAACCTCAAACCACCAATGTGAAATGAAAAACTGAGTCATCCTTTGTTCTACCAATATCGAGTCATCCACCATTTCCATGCCCTCAAAGAAACCAAGAGTCAATATCATACTTCCTAAACCACTCCTCATTGATTTAACACAAGATAACACAAAAACTACCACCACCTCCTACCCAAGAAATACATACACTCATAAACATATTTGTCTATGTTATCAATAGTCAAGTGAATTTCATTATGAAATGCATCTTTTCCACTTTCTAGCAAGTGAAGAACACAAAGAAGATATCCAAGCTTAAAGTGTTGTCAAGCCATCACCACCTCATTTCACATATCCAAGTGAATTTCATTATGAAACGCGTCTTTTCCACTTTCTAGCAAGTGAAGAACACAAAGAAGATATCCAAGCTTCAAGTGTTGTCGAGTCATCACCACCTCATTTCATATATCCACCTTCGGTCATCAACCAACAAAACACCTTGAAATTTCATGATTCCCAGTCATCCATTAATGATTACCCAAACTCACAAAATGTCTTCTAACCTCAATCCTCAAGATCACTCATTGTCACCAACATATCCACCTCCAATGAAAAATCCAAATCTCTTACATCCTCATATACCCAACAAAACTAGGATAGCTTGTATTCCGTCGATCTCATAGACGATGCCCTTTTAAGGATGCTTGTATACCGTTGAATTCCTTCCTCACTCATTGTAGGTGCAAACGCTCCTCTCATTATCTATCCACACACATCTTCAACATAAGCCTAAATTGAACCACCAACTTCACACCATCCTTGCGAAACTTTGGCTCATAACATCCTTTCCCACTTCTCCATTATTGGAGCATATCATCCTCATCCCATATCACATAGACACTAGACACATATCTTGGAAGACGTTAGAAAATGGTGTATTAATCAACTATTATATGTTTAGTTTCAATCCCTTTCATGCCATGCTTTAGAATAATCATATTTGAGTCATGCATGTCTTGCTATATATATCATCATTATTATGTGTACTTGTCTACTAACTTTGTTTTGTAGCATTACTTCATTGCTCGATTCTTTGGTGGCCAAAACTAGTTTTGAGCATACACCAAGGGGGAGCATTTGCAAGTGTCAAACTCAGATGCAAATCGTCGACGCATCTACATACTTTGTTACTTGAAACTAACCCTTGATGTAGGATAAGAAGGATACAATGAGCTAGGGGGAGCTCATGGATATGCTAAAGTCAATAAGGATGCAATGAGCTAGGGGGAGCTCGTAAGTAGTTGGGTACATGGTTCGGAGTTGATTAAACCATGGCGGTAGGAGCAAGGCTTCACTAGGATGACGCACGCTCAATTATTTTAATGATGGGAGTCGGGATAGTCTAATACATTCAGAGATCATCTTTCATTCTATATGCTCAAGTTGTCTTTTAAACTCTTCCTCTAGTACATGCAAAGGCTTTTTCTCAGATTTCCTTCTTCTCCACATTGGTAACACCTTTTTGTTTCGACAAAAGGGGGAGAATGGAGTGTAAACGAGTAACTTCTACATTTTAATGAGTGTTACGGTTTACATATTTGTCATCATCAAAAAGGGGGAGATTGTTAGTGCAAATATTACGGTATTTAAACTAGACGGTCTCTTCGGTTTTAATGATGACAAACATGTAACTTGTAGTACAAAACGTAAAATGCACAAGTCACTCGTAAATACGAATCATCATCTCAAGACTCTTATGGACTTGGATAATTGGATCGGGCCAAGCATACAAGAATTCTACATATGGACATAGTTAATTGGATCAGGCCAAGTATGCATATGGACTTAGCTTAATGGACCGGGCCAAGCAAACAAGCAAGCCCATTCGGGAACCAATAGTAACCGGCCCAACAAGGCCCATCAAGACCTAACATTGTTTCTAGAAGCCTCTAGAACATGGAGGGAAATGGATGGAATATTCTTTGGCATATTCCTTATGCTATTGAATATTCTTTGGCATATTCCTTATGCTATAGAATATTCCTTACTTGGTCTCCAAGGGTTGAGCCTATAAATACCAAGCATTCCTCCACCATTCAAAGCTTGCACATCCAAGAAAGAAAAACACACACAAGTAATTTCATCATGTAATTAGACTAGGAAAATGTAAGTCTAGAGTCACAAATTTAATAGGGAAGATTTGGACGATGTATAAGTCCGTAGGTGGTTGTGTAGACTAGGACGGTGTGTACGTCCATAGGTGATTGTGTGTAGATTAGGACTTTATGTATGTTCATGTGTTGGTGTGTGAAGACTTGGACTCATGTGTGAGTTCAAAGAAGTGAAGACTTGGATTCAAGTGTGAATTCAAGAAGTGAAGACTAGGACTTAGTGGAGTTCTAGTGTGAAGATTAGGACTTAGTGAAGTCCATGTGTCAAGGCTTGAGTCGGGTGAAGATTCAAGTGAACGGGAGTGCTCGTTCGTGTGAAGGCTTGGATCATGTGTAAATCTAAGTGGGACAAGAGTGCTTGTTCGTGTGGCCATGTGGGCCTTGGTGTAGATTGGTTCTAGCTAGGATTAGAACTCGACATTCCGCTTAGTGTCGGTAAACTTGGTGTAAGCTTGTGTAAGGTTTGGTCCGCCATAAAGGAGCGTGTTGATTAGTGAAGTAACTCTCGAGTGTGGTACTCGGGGAGTGGAGTAGGACGAAGAGGTGCTTCTTGCCGAACCACTATAAATCATCGTGTACGGCTTGCGTTTTCTCTTCCTTTATCTTTACTTTCTATACTTGCATTACATTTATGTTTTTGTGGCTTGGTATGTATATGCTTGTGATATCAACTAGTTATCTTAGAAACGTAAAACATAAGAAAACTTAATCACACGAAATAAACTACCCATTGGCGGCGGTCCTTTAAATAGGGACGGTCCCCCAACATTTAAGGGACTGTCAGTGTATTTTAGGGACCGTCCCCAGTATAATCAGAATCAACTAAAAATGTTTAAACCTTGTATTGTGTTTATGTGATTGCTTGCATACTTGACTTATATGTTTGTTATGAGCGACATAACCACTCTTTATATCTAGTCACGCTTGATCAGAAATTTGATACGAAAAATTTTTAGTTTTAAAGAGGAACGTATTCACCCCCCCTCTACGTTTCTACACATTGGATCCTTAGATGCGCCTTATTGGGTGATGCTCCATATCAGAATTCTAGATACGCCATATCTGGTCAGTTTCAGACTTGGGGGCTACGTTTACTTATAGATGCGACGCGTCTAACTCTCTAGATGTGCCGTATCGACCCCGATTTCAGAATCTATAAATACCGGGCTCATTCATGAATTAGGGTATCCTTGGGAACCCTTAGGGCCATTCCCAGACGATCAAAGACCCTCAAAACAGCAGAAGATCAACCTTGAAGACCTAGTTATCCTTGAAGAACATCTCTAATCATTGTCAGCGTATCATATTCATTATGTTTAATACTCTATTCATTATGATTATGTTTATGTGCTTTGTTACAGAGATTATGGGCTAATACTCTTATGTGTTAGCCAAGTTTATGATTATTTGATGTTTTGACATGTTCCTAATTCAATTAGTTGCTCAGTCTTTGTTTTAATTACTTATGTTAAGTAGTTTTGTTCTATTGTATTAGTAAGCTTTAATCCATCAGGATTGATGGTCTGACATCGGCTACCATACCGCACCCCTTAAAATTGCTTTCCCATCGATTAAAGTCTATATGATGATGTTTTTGGTGACTTGTATTTGTGCATTGATAACCTCTGTGTTTAGTTGAGTCTTCTGGGCTACCATACATGTTCCTCGCCTATTTAGCTGATGTCTTTAGATAAATAGGATAAACATAAGTGATCATTAAGAGTTTACTCGCCGATACAATGAGATCCAACGAGACAGATAAGATTACGATACACTTCATATAGAACTAGCAATAAAACAAGTGACAAGCTATTTATTCATAAACAAAGTAATTATTAAGCAGCTTTATGCTAATTCATATTAATTGTTACATGATTAATTGAATGGAATCTAGACACTAGGTATACGAGAGGTAGGATTGACCGCGCCTAGTCGTGAGCACCGTCACTGCAGGTCTTAGGAATTTGTCAAAACTTAATCATTTATGACTAAACTTGGTTAACATGTTCTTCTTGTCTATTGGTATCTTCATAACTTCTATTGTTTGTTTAGTTTAATTGGTTTAGTATAAAACCAAACCCGTGCCAGTCTCTCATGCTGAACCCCCCCTTTGCATTAGTTTAGGTTAATTTAGTAAAGTCGAATACCTTTTGAATTAGTACATTAGAAACCCACTCTTAGTGATCGACACCCTACTTACCAACTAGGCTACATTGATCGGGTACACTGCCCGTTAGTGTTGTTATAGGTTAAGTCGGCAAAATATAAATATTATAACTTGATAAGGAATAATCACCTATACAACGACATATCAAGTTTTTGGCGCCGCTGCCGGGGAGTAAATTTATCTTTTTGCTAGTTTTATTGGTATTTTTCTGTTTTTAGTTTGTTTTAGTTTGTTTAGTTTGTTTGTTTGATAGTCTGTTTACGTTCTGTGTGTCTGTCTCAGAAGGGAGATACGGCGTATTCTTGTCTGTGAATACGNGCAAAATATAAATATTATAACTTGATAAGGAATAATCACCTATACAACGACATATCAAGTTTTTGGCGCCGCTGCCGGGGAGTAAATTTATCTTTTTGCTAGTTTTATTGGTATTTTTCTGTTTTTAGTTTGTTTTAGTTTGTTTAGTTTGTTTGTTTGATAGTCTGTTTACGTTCTGTGTGTCTGTCTCAGAAGGGAGATACGGCGTATTCTTGTCTGTGAATACGGCGCATCTTTCTGTTTCAATACGGCGCATTCTTGTCTGTGAATACGGCGTATTGATGCTTTGTGGGCAAATTTTTTTTTAGTTTATATGATTTTTAGTTTTAAAATTTTCTAAAAAATTTGTTACAGGAAGCTAATACGATGTATCCATTGTCTGTTGGATACGGGGCATTAACTTGTGTCGATACGGCGTATCTATTGTCTGTTAGATACGGCGCATTGATTTTCTGTGACCCAAAAATATTTTTTCGTGTTTATTTACTTTTTAGTATTTAGTTTTTATTTTTTTGTTTCGGTTACTGCTGTTCTTGGTTATTTATCTTTCAGGTAATCATGGAGGTGGACAATCCAGACATTACTATGGAAGAATATCTTAAGCTTAACAGAGAAAGAACCTTGTGCGATAATAAGGTGTACGATTGGGAAGGAGCAAGTTATGGTGCAGGATGACGTCAAATTTACCCATGATTTAAGTGTTAATTTCCCCCTAAATTGCTCATCTTTTCTATTCATATGAAGAATATATACTCTTATTTCTTTCTATTTTGGTTTCAGGGTAAATATGAGTAAAAGAACGAACATACGCGGAAATGGAAGGACTTAAGAGCAAATACGTGGAAAATATAGATTCTGCACAAACTACGGTGTAGAGGTTCATCCACCTACGCCGTATCAAAGATTTATGAAGACTACGCCGTAGCTAGTCATAGGGCTACGGCGTATATATGTTAACGAGAGTTCTACGTGCGTAGCCACTCTTGAGGCTACGCCGTAGTAATTTTGTATGAAGGCTACGGCGTAACTTTCCATTTAGTTACACCGTAATTATTAACTTGGGCGCAAAGTATTGAACAACATGTAATGTTTACTTCATGGACTGAAGATAATGAGAGATTGAGGCCATGAGACTATTTTTATATGAAACTAGACTTAATTAGCTTCGAAACAACGGGTGGCACGTCCCGTGACGACTTACAGTTCAAAAGATATTATTTTTCGAAGATGACCAAAACACGGACGGAAGTTGCTACGCCGTAGCTCACAAAACAGCTACGCCGTAGCAATGAAAAATGGCCAGAATGAGCCCAGAACGCGCTATGCCGTAGCTATTGTAGTGCTACGCCGTAGTTGGTCAATGACTACGCCGTAGCTGGTCCGAAATCTATAAATAGAGGCCGAATTCTGCATTATTGAGCATCCTTCTTTCTCCCTTTCAAAGGGGTGATTAAGGCACCATCTCTGGGCATCTTCCAGCAGCAACCAACCACTTCCAAAGGGAGAATTCACTTGCAATCATCATCATCATTAACCTTACATCAAGTAATTTGTATCAAACACTATGTTCAATCCAATTTATGTTTTATTCATTATTGTTGGTATGATTTACTATATGTTTGGCTAATCACCTCTTAGTGTTAGCCTAATTATGAAATTATTATTGTTGTGATTTAGTTTTCCACGCATCTATTATCTATTGTTTGTATACTTTCATGGCGAGTCTTGGGACACTCTAGTTCCCGTAGTGTTTAGCGTTGGTTGTTCCTTAGAGGCTTGTGGAATTAACCCTAGGAAGTAAGCCGCTAGGGATGTGACATGGTGATAGCAATATCACCATACACGTGCAAATTAACCCTAGGAACACCTACCAATGCTATACGCTTAACGGAATTAGAGGGGTGTAAGATCTGACCATGCCGCATCCGCTAGACTTGTCCATATTAGTAGAGGCACTTAATGACTCTTACATCTTCGTACCGATGAACCCACGGCTTTACAATAGTTTTGCATAGGACAAGGTGTAAGATAGATCTAGGTGATTTAACCCTCTGATCTGAAATGAATTTAATCCCAGAAGATATGATAGGATGCACTTATAGAAAATTTATCATAATAATAACAAGAATAGTAATTAGGTTAGCACTATCTCTCTATTGATTCTCTTCCGTCTACTTATTTGTTTTGTCATTTACTTTTATTAGTTAATTAATCTTTCAATCATAAAACCCCCTTTTAAACGTGACACTAAACCTAGATAATTTCCATACACTTAGCTCTTGGGACGACCTCGGCTTTACCAACTAGCTATACCTCACACGACCGGGTACAGTGCCCGATAGTGCATAAGGTAGACCTTAGGTAAACGAGACACTTATAAATATTAAAACCTGGTCGGTAAAACCTGCATCAAGTTTTTGGCGCCGCTGCTGGGGAGCTATTAGGATTTTGTCTAAGTTTTGCTTTTATAATTTTAGGTGTTTATTTTTTTTCTTTAAGAATTTTTGTTTTTGTTTTCTTTCTTCCTTTTCTTTTCTGTTTTTGTTTGTATTGTAATTTCAGGATATGGGTGACGTTGATATCAATATGCTCACTATGGAGCAATACATGGCTTTGACTCAAGGTAACAACAGACCGGGCGTGGTAAGACCCGAAATTGAGAATAATGTCAACTCTGAGATCAGTATCCAGTTTAGGAGGGAGCTAAGACATAAGCTTTTCGCGGGAACGGATGATGAAGATGCCCACCTACATGTACGAAGAGTATTGGAGATTGCAGATCTTTTCCACACTCCTGGCGTAACTCATGATGCACTAATGTTTAGGGTATTTCCAATTACACTCACAATGGCAGCCAGAAGGTGGTTAGATAAAGTTCCTACAGGAACAATAAATACATGGGCTCTTCTAGAGAGGGCATTTATTCGAAGATATTGTTCGCCTTCAAGGATTTCCAAGAAGATGGAAGAGGTAAGGANCTTCCTTTTCCTTCTACATGGCCGGCCACCCTTATGGGCCAAATGGGTTTCCCATTTGTTTTTCTAGTCCAATGGATTTAGTACATTACTTAGTCATTAGAAGCCCAATAGTGATCCCGAGTTACGTAAGGTTATTTATATATCGTAAGTACAATAAACACGACATATAAGAAGTAACTAAGTGTATATGTGTGTGACCCCATAGGCTCACATATGTCTAGCCATATAATTAGTTATTATGACACGAGCATACTCCAACATTAACTTGTGTCGATACGGCGTATCTATTATCTGTTAGATATGGCGCATTGATTTTCTGTGACCCCAAAATATTTTTTCGTGTTTATGTAATTTTTAGTATTTAGTTTTTATTTTTTGTTTCGGTTACTGCTGTTCTTGGTTATTTATCTTTCAGGTAATCATGGAGGTGGACAATCCAGACATTACTATGGAAGAATATATTAAGCTTAACAGAGAAAGAACCTTGTGCGATAATAAGGTGTACGATTGGGAAGGAGCAAGTTATGGTGCATGATGACGTCAAATTTACCCATGATTTAAGTGTTAATTTCCCCCTAAATTGCTCATCTTTTCTATTCATATGAAGAATATATACTCTTATTTCTTCCTATTTTGGTTTCAGGGTAAATATGAGTAAAATAACGAACATACGCGGAAATGGAAGGACTTAAGAGCAAATACGTGGAAAATATAGATTCTGCACAAACTACGGTGTAGAGGTTCATCCACCTACGCCGTATCAAAGATTTATGAAGACTACGCCGTAGCTAGTCATAGGGCTACGATGTATATATGTTAACGAGAGTTCTACGTGCGTAGCCACTCTTGAGGCTACGCCATAGTAATTTTGTATGAAGGCTACGGCGTAACTTTCCATTTAGTTACGCCGTAATTATTAACTTGGGCGCAAAGTATTGAACAACAAGTAATGTTTACTTCATGGACTGAAGATAATGAGAGATTGAGGCCATGAGACTATTTTTACATGAAACTAGACTCAATTAGCTTCGAAACAACGGGTGGCACGTCCCGTGACGACTTACAATTCAAAAGATATTATTTTTCGAAGATGACCAAAACACGGACGAAAGTTGCTACGCCGTAGCTCACAAAACAGCTACGCCGTAGCAATGAAAAATGGCCACAATGAGCCCAGAACGTGCTATGCCGTAGCTATTGTGGTGCTACGCCGTAGTTGGTCAATCACTACGCCGTAGCTGGTCCGAAATCTATAAATAGAGGCCGAATTCTGCATTATTGAGCATCCTTCTTTCTCCCTTTCAAAGGGGTGATTAAGGCACCATCTCTGGGCATCTTCCAGCAGCAACCAACCACTTCCAAAGGGAGAATTCACTTGCAATCATCATCATCATTAACCTTACATCAAGTAATTTGTATCAAACACTATGTTCAATCCAATTTATGTTTTATTCATTATTGTTGGTATGATTTACTATATGTTTGGCTAATCACCTCTTAGTGTTAGCCTAATTATGAAATTATTATTTTTGTTATTTAGTTTTCCACGCATCTATTATCTATTGTTTGTATACTTTCATGGCGAGTCTTGGGACACTCTAGTTCCCGTAGTGTTTAGCGTTGGTTGTTCCTTAGAGGCTTGTGGGATTAACCCTAGGAAGCAAGCCGCTAGGGATGTGACATGGTGATAGCAATATCACCATACACGTTCGAATTAACCCTAGGAACACCTACCAATGCTATACGCTTAACGGAATTAGAGGGGTGTAAGATCTGACCATGCCGCATCCGCTAGACTTGTCCATATTAGTAGAGGCACTTAATGACTGTTACATCTTCGTACCGATGAACCCACGGCTTTACAATAGTTTTGAATAGGACAAGGTGTAAGATAGATCTAGGTGATTTAACCCTCTTATCCGAAATGAATTTAATCCTAGAAGATATGATAGGATGCACTTATAGAAAACTTATCATAATAATAACAAGAGTAGTAATTAGGTTAGCACTATCTCTCTATTGATTCTCTTCCGTCTACTTATTTGTTTTGTCATTTACTTTTATTAGTTAATTAATCTTTCAATCATAAAACCCCCTTTTAAACGTGACACTAAACCTAGATAATTTCCATACACTTAGCTCTTGGGACGACCTCGGCTTTACCAACTAGCTATACCTCACACGACCGGGTACACTGCCCGATAGTGCATAAGGTAGACCTTAGGTAAACAAGACACTTATAAATATTAAAACCTGGTCGGTAAAACCTGCATCAAGTTTTTGGCGCCGCTGCTGGGGAGATATTAGGATTTTGTCTAAGTTTTGCTTTTATAATTTTAGGTGTTTATTTTTTTTCTTTAAGAATTTTTGTTTTTTTTTCTTTCTTCCTTTTCTTTTCTGTTTTTGTTTGTATTGTAGTTTCAGGATATGGGTGACGTTGATATCAATATGCTCACTATGGAGCAATACATGGCTTTGACTCAAGGTAACAACAGACCGGGCGTGGTAAGACCCGAAATTGAGAATAATGTCAACTCTGAGATCAGTATCCAGTTTATGAGGGAGCTAAGACATAAGCTTTTCGCGGGAACGGATGATGAAGATGCCCACCTACATGTACGAAGAGTATTGGAGATTGCAGATCTTTTCCACACTCCTGGCGTAACTCGTGATGCACTAATGTTTAGGGTATTTCCAATTACACTCACAATGGCAGCCAGAAGGTGGTTAGATAAAGTTCCTACAGGAACAATAAATACATGGGCTCTTCTAGAGAGGGCATTTATTCCAAGATATTGTTCGCCTTCAAGGATTTCCAAGAAGATGGAAGAGGTAAGAAATTTCAGACAAGGAAAGGATGAGACATTGTTTGAAGCTTGGGAAAGGTTTAATGACCTTCTTTACATGTGCCCAACGCATGATCTCAACAACTATCAAAAAGTCCTTATTTTCTACAGAGGTTTAAGCATCCCTTCCCGCCGAATGCTCGATTCTCAAGGGCCAATCCCTATGATGACACCAGCACAAGCCCTTAGCTCAATACAAATGATGGCAAACCATTCACAAAATTGGTATGATGGAGCAACCACTTGGATGGTGAAGGGCAATTGCTTGGATGACATTGGCGACATAACCAAAAGTATTGATAGACTTAGGTGTGATATGAAGAAGGTTAAGGAAGACATTCATGCTATACATTAGCATTCTCTTCGAGAAGAATGCAAAGCATTTGAGCAGGTCGAGTATGTGGAAGCCTTGGAGGAAATCATCAACAAATATTGTGAAGAATCAAGAAAAACGCATGACTCACATTGCGAATGGATTAAAAAGTTCAAGGAAACCACAGACTTGAACTTAAAGAGGCTCGATGCTAGAAGGATGAATGTAGAAGTGAAGTTTGCTGAATTAAGCCAAATAGTCCTGGAAAATAAAAAGAATGAGGTAGAAAAAGCTAAGGTCAATGGACTAATGGGAAAGATCAAGGAAGTCAACATGAAGTTGGTTCCTCGTGATTTACCTATTATCAAGCCGTATGTTCCACCTATCCCATTCCGAGGACGTTTGAAGGTTGCGAGAAAAGAAGAAACAAGCAAGGATCAAGTAAAGAAGATGGAAGCAAGAAACTTACAAGATGAAGAAGCAATTCCACATGCTCAAATGGAATCAACTACAACACAAAATGGTATGATTTCTAACTCTTCTTTTATTACTAACGATCTTGCTAGTTTTCCCATAAAGGTTGCTGAAATAATCAATGTTGAGGCGCAACCTTTAACCGCACAACCCATGCTTATCACACCACCCGAAGATGGTTATGTTACACCGACTACTGAACCAATTTTGGTTAAGCCTGAGAAGGAGTTTGGAGGCCAAGTCATATACACTACCGTGAATAACAAGGAGGCTAATGAAGCATGGAAGCCAATCACTCAACCACAACACGGAGTGTTCATATCAACGAATCCATCAGTCAATCCGGGCAAAGTAAGTAGGAAAATGAAAACTCCTTTAAGGTAGGATTTTAATTTATCATTTCCCTACAATATAGCAAATTCACACCCTTACGGTGTCTATTGCTATTTTCATCCACATTTGATTTCAAGTGAGGGGATGAACACCCTTTTGCTCGGTAAATAAGGGTGGAGTCAAGCTCGCGGCTCGAACAAAAACAAGCGCTTCATGGGAGGCACCCCATGCTTATCTTTTTATTTTTATTTTTATTTTGGCTTTTGATTTTAGAAGTATAGTTGGTTTGGTATGCTTTGTTCTAATCATTTTGCAGGTAAAAGAGAAAGGTAGACGGTGGAGAAACTGAAATTGGAGTTTTCACTCCAAGAACTGTCCCCAGAACACAACTACGGCGTAGCCTATTCCTTCAACTACGCCGTAGCATCCTCCAGATGTCAGTCTGTAAGATTTTATCACCTACGGCGTAGTCAAGCATTTCAACTACGCCGTAGCTTTCTCCTGTACCAATTAAAACTTAAAATTTTTATAACAAACATACTTTAACTTGTATTAGTTTTTAAATAAACTTTGTGGGTATGTTCACTGTAAACCCTCACGAGACATCACTCATCCACTTGGGACACCTAGTGGTTTAAAGGCTTGTTGCATATGCTAAATGCAACCGTGATTCCTACGAATGTAAGTTATATTTTATTTTTATTTCATGCTATTATCAGGAATTATGCTTTTTGGTATTAGTCTTCGTGTTAGGTTCTATGATGATGGAAGTAGTGTTCATGGCTATAAGAAACACTTTATATCCGACCTAGTTGAGTACTGAGATGGTGGTAATAAAGAATTGAAGATGGAGATGGATGTTGCTCGTGGAGGAACATTTGAAGCATGTTACGTTACTGTTAGGTCACCATATTCAAACATACACAATCATAGAATCATAAACCAATACGAAAAGAAGAAGATGAAGAAGATGAGAATGAAAGGAACTCTAATATGTGATATATTAAACTTGTATTATCAAGAGAACCAACAAGCCTTTAGGAAGGCTTATACATCATATATATAGGGGAGTCCAAGGGTTACTTACCAAGTCTTAAGATATTACATGCATGGCCCTTGGACTTCCTCACATTGTAACAATACATCATAAGTTCAACTAAACATAAATGATAGAAATGTAAGCATAATAATTCTAACATGCAACCTATTACAAATGTAATGACCGACACTTTTCATTACGTGAAACGTGATCCTAACAATCTCCCCCTAAGGGTCGGTCATCAATGTTGATCGGTTGCTTGANCACATTGATTAGTCAATCCCCCTTTTAAACTCTTTTGTTGCACTCACCTTTAGTGCAAGATACCCCTAGATACACCCTTCAGAGCCATTCCTTTCATTTTGTTCACCCAATATATTTTTCGTTACACCTATCGCCTA
Source organism: Artemisia annua (assembly GCA_014162995.1). Taxonomy (NCBI): domain Eukaryota; kingdom Viridiplantae; phylum Streptophyta; class Magnoliopsida; order Asterales; family Asteraceae; genus Artemisia; species Artemisia annua. The sequence goes on from LBNU01000323.1 coordinate 46,683, forward strand.
GCCTACCCTGTAGTTTCTTATAGTCCACGGTCCGGGCATTGTTGGTCAAATTTTGGTTTCACTGGTAAAATTCGCGGGTTTTGAAAGAGGATCGGGTTTAGATGATAGTTGATCTCAAGTGGGGGGATGCTATATATGTTTGTATCGTTTTTTATCCATTTATGTATACCTTGTCTTGCATAAAAAAAAAGTGAAAAATGAAAAAGAAAAAAATAGAATTAAAAGAATAATGAGAATGCAAGCAAGAGTTTGTTTATTAGTTTGTTAGCTGATTGTAATATAAATCAGCTTATGTATCGTATTGTGGTAAGTATTCCCACCATGCGCAGCTTATAGACCCGTGCCATTTCTATCTCTCCTTTCTATTTTAATATATATTTGTACAATGGGAGCATTGTATATCTCAAGTGGGGGATGGGAGATAGAAATAATTGATATTACGGTTATTGGTCAAAATATGTTCAAAATTTACCCAAACTTTAAAATTTTTAGAGCACATAAATTTTTTCCATTGATAATGAAGGCCGAGTTAATGCATCTTATTTGCCTAGTTTATGGAGATTATGAGGCACTACGCTACATTTTATATGCATTAACTCGTGTATTGATGATATTGAAGACCCCTTAACTCTTGACCCTCGAATTTTGCTATGGGATTGAATGCGACTAGTGATGGGGCGATTGTGGACTTTAGGAATCTATTTGTTTCGTGTCTTTTTGTTTACACCTATTAAATGTTTTCCCATGTATTTATCCTACCCTTATCATTCCTTACCTTTAGCTTATTCGAGTTAAGGAATTGAGCAGTCATAGGTGTCTTGTTCATGGATTTGGGCAAACATTTGTGGCTTTGTCGCCTTTTCTGGAATAATGGTATTGGTAGAGAAGTGATTTAACCCCATAATCCTTATTGTTGTGTCAACCCATTTGCCTTTTGGAATAGCTGCATCTATAGACTCTAGTGGTGGAGATTAGTATCTTTGTCGAGCCTATGATAGAATACTCTCCATGACTGAGCAGTTGAGTGATCACCCCAAAAATTAACACATAGATTAGTGAGAGAGAGAGAGAGTGTGTGATTTCAATTCCCTTTTCGTGAGGTGCTCGGTTTGGAAATTTCTAGCTTAGCTAATTTTTAAACTCATATCTTTCAAAATCTCGGGAGATATCTTTTTAGAAATAATTTAAAAAGGTCTACTTGAGGACAAGTAGAATTCAAGTGGGGGATATTTGATGACGTCAAATTTACCAATGATTTAATTGTTAATTTCCCCCTAAATTGCTCATCTTTTCTATTCATATGAAGAATATATATTCTTATTTCTTCCTATTTTGGTTTCAGGGTAAATATGAGTAAAAGAACGAACATACTCGGAAATGGAAGGACTTAAGAGAAAATACATGGAAAATATGGATTCTGCACAAACTACGGCGTAGAGGTTCATCCACCTACGCCGTAGCAAAGATTTATGAAGACTACGCCGTAGCTAGTCATAGGTCTACGGCGTAGATATGTTAATGAGAGTTCTACGTGCGTAGCCACTCTTNATTACATCGGTCAGGTACACTCTCAGGTGGGTATTGCAAGCCTCTTAAGATCCCTTGAGAGGTAAAACCAGTTGTAAGGTCGCAAAACCACGCATCAAGTTTTTGGCGCCGCTGCCGGGGAGTAGTTATTGTTTTGGTTGAATTTTTATTTTTATTTAGGTCTACTCATTAGATTCCTATCTAGTGAGATTTTTATTTTTATTTTTATAGGTTTTCTTTAGTCTATCTTTTTCTTTGTGCCTTTTATTTGTAAAACCATTTTCATTTGTCTCCATGGCGGATGAAATTCCATTTAGATCATTAACAATAGAGGAACAATTAGTTTACTCGGATAGATTTACTTCCTGTTGTTCCAATGAATTTTTAAGTGATATTATATATAAACAAGAGGAGATGGGTGTAAATTTTGATAGGTTTGATGAATTGTGTGCATGTGTGGCCTCTATTAAACAATCGTTGTTAGGATCAATTCCTTTTAGTAAGACCCTTTGGAAAGATTTTGAGGAAAGCCTCCTAACTGTGAACCATAAGTTTAATGAATTAATGGGTTCGTACACATCACAACTTGAGGAAACAATTGAGGAGGATTTATCCGAACATGATCACATTGAGCAAAAAGACCTAGGTTTTATGATCAATGACTTTGAATCTCAAGAAACACATGATGAATCCTTTAGGCAAATTGAACATAGTGATCAAGTTATTGAGGAAGATTCTTACGAATCGGACTTAGAACTTGAAATGGCTAGAGAAGGATTTGAGATACTTAGGAACATGTTTGGGTTAGATTCTACTAAAACACATTATGAGGATAAGGATGAGGTAAATAACACGAACCTACAAAGTACCCCACAACTCCCACCATCACTTGAGGAGTACACACCACCCGTGACTTACCCGGAAGAAGTAGAAGAGACTATAGGAACCCCAATAGAGGTAGAGACCTTGGACCAAACACAACTAGATGAAATAGGTTTGAATACTTGTAGTCACAACCTTTCTCTTAGTTCTAAAGAAGTTCCTAGTTTTGATGAACCGAAGCCTCATCCAAATCCGTTACATAATCTTCCATCCTTGGATGAAAATTTAGGAATTGAAAAAGGTCTCGATCCACCCATCAAACCATATAGTCCGGGTAGTTTTACGTTGAAGGTAGTAGAATCTAAGCCTTGTAGATTCTAGTTTTTAGTGAAAAATATTTCATTTATAAAATTTTGACATGTTTTTCATTTCTTAACTAGATTAATCTAAACTTAGCACACCTACCCTTTATATACATTGTGTGAGGATAAACCTTTCCGTTTTCCCCGTATACATAATTCCATAAATATGAGTGTGCCGGTGGCTGTAGTAGACTTTAGAACTTGGCCTTGCATATCTTTTCGAGACCATTATTATGAGCATTACACTGAGGTAGCTTGGTGTAATCGGTGCAGCTAGGAATTAAGGCAAACTTTAGGATTAGACCCCAAATAGCCCATCAATTATGTTATGTGTATATTGACTTTTCACATTGATTAGTCAATCCCCCTTTTAAACTCTTTTGTTGCACTCACTTTTAGTGCAAGATACCCCTAGATACACCCTTCAGAGCCATTCCTTTCATTTTGTTCACCCAATATATTTTTCGTTACACCTATCGCCTAGCCTACCCTGTAGTTTCTTATAGTCCACGGTCCGGGCATTGTTGGTCAAATTTTGGTTTCACTGGTAAAATTCGCGGGTTTTGAAAGAGGATCGGGTTTAGATGATAGTTGATCTCAAGTGGGGGGATGCTTTATATGTTTGTATCGTTTTTTATCCATTTATGTATACCTTGTCTTGCATAAAAAAAAGTGAAAAATGAAAAAGAAAAAAATAGAATTAAAAGAATAATGAGAATGCAAGCAAGAGTTTGTTTATTAGTTTGTTAGCTGATTGTAATATAAATCAGCTTATGCGTCGTATTGTGGTAAGTATTCCCACCATGCGCAGCTTATAGACCCGTGCCATTTCTATCTCTCCTTTCTATTTTAATATATATTTGTACAATGGGAGCATTGTACATCTCAAGTGGGGGATGGAAGATAGAAATAATTGATATTACGGTTTTGGTCAAAATATGTTCAAAATTTACCCAAACTTTAAAATTTTTAGAGCACATAAATTTTTTCCATTGATAATGAAGGCCGAGTTAATGCATCTTATTTGCCTAGTTTATGGAGATTATGAGGCACTACGCTACATTTTATATGCATTAACTCGTGTATTGATGATATTGAAGACCCCTTAACTCTTGACCCTCGAATTTTGCTATGGGATTGAATACGACTAGTGATGGGGCGATTGTGGACTTTAGGAATCTATTTGTTTCGTGTCTTTTTGTTTACACCTATTAAATGTTTTCCCATGTCTTTATCCTACCCTTATCATTCCTTACCTTTAGCTTATTCGAGTTAAGGAATTGAGCACTCATAGGTGTCTTGTTCATGGATTTGGGCAAACATTTGTGGCTTTGTCGCCTTTTCTGGAATAATGGTATTGGTAGAGAAGTGATTTAACCCCATAATCCTTATTGTTGTGTCAACCCATTTGCCTTTTGGAATAGTTGCATCTATAGACTCTAGTAGTGGAGATTAGTATCTTTGCCGAGCCTATGATAGAATACTCGCCATGAATGAGCAGTTGAGTGATCACCCCAAAAATTAACACATAGATTAGTGAGAGAGAGAGAGAGTGTGTGATTTCAATTCCCTTTTCGTGAGGTGCTCGGTTTGGAAATTTCTAGCTTAGCTAATTTTTAAACTCATATCTTTCAAAATCTCGGGAGATATCTTTTTAGAAATAATTTAAAAAGGTCTACTTGAGGACAAGTAGAATTCAAGTGGGGGGATATTTGATGACGTCAAATTTACCCATGATTTAAGTGTTAATTTCCCCCTAAATTGCTCATCTTTTCTATTCATATGAAGAATATATACTCTTATTTCTTCCTATTTTGGTTTCAGGGTAAATATGAGTAAAAGAACGAACATACGCGGAAATGGAAGGACTTAAGAGAAAATACATGGAAAATATGGATTCTGCACAAACTACGGCATAGAGGTTCATCCACCTACGCCGTAGCAAAGATTTATGAAGACTACGCCATAGCTAGTCATAGGTCTACAGCGTAGATATGTTAATGAGAGTTCTACGTGCGTAGCCACTCTTGAGGCTACGCCGTAGTAATTTTGTATGAAGGCTACGGCATAACTTTCCATTTAGTTACGCCGTAGTTATTAACTTGGGCGCAAAGTATTGAACAACAAGTAATGTTTACTTCATGGACTAAAGATAATGAGAGATTGAGGCCATGAGACTATTTTTATATGAAACTAGACTCAATTACTTTCGAAACGCCGGGTGGCACGTCCCGTGACGACTTACGGTTCAAAAGATATGATTTTTCGAAGATGACCAAAACACGGACGGAAGTTGCTACGCCGTAGCTCACAAAACAGCTACGCCGTAGCAATGAAAAATGGCCAGAATGAGCCCAGAATGCGCTACGCCTTAGCTATTGTAGTGCTACGCCGTAGTTGGTCAATGACTACGCCGTAGCTGGTCCGAAATCTATAAATAGAGGTCGAATTCTGCATTATTGTGCATCCTTCTTCCTCCCTTTCAAAGGGGCGATTAAGGCACCATCTCTGGGCATCTTCCAGCAGCAACCAACCACTTACAAAGGGAGAATTCACTTGCAATCATCATCATCATTGATGAGGCGAAAAGTGTACCGCTTTTGGAGGGGGTCATTTAAGTCCTAAATCGTAATTATTTGATCAAATATTGCCCTAAATCGTTCCTTTTGTCATTTTAGGTACTTTGGAGAAGAAATCTGGAAAAGGAAGCATTTAGGACGTTTATGGAGCATAAAAGTGAAGAAAACAACACAGTCTCTGAATCTGCTGGAACTGTACCCTTGATGGCGTCAAAGCTTAGGAGGTGACGCCGTCAAGCTAGACAAACAGAGGTGGATGTGAAGATTGTCCTTGATAAGCCAGAATGGAATTTTGGGACTTAAAGGGGAACGGCGTCAAGAGGACGTCAGGAAACCCTAGCACGGCGAGGTGACGGCGTCACAACCCAAAGAGTGACGCCGTCAAGTCTGTTTTCCTATATATATTTTCGCAATTTTCATTCATTGTGTGGAACTTTTTAGAGAGAAACCCTAATACGAATTTTAGCAGCTTTTTCAAGGTTTTTCACCTTGAGATCTTCCATGTTACATTGAAG